>CP045901.1:13241618-13257094 GCA_013387185.1 Caligus rogercresseyi
GAGTTTTAACAATATGAATCTTAGAGAAGTTTTAATTCAAGAAAATGTAATATGTCTTTTTAAACCATTGAAAGAAGAATAGGAAGAATGGATTTTAAATGCACTGTAAAAGATGCATTAAACTTTTTTAAAGAGTAAGCATTTGTCGTTTAAATGGTATTGGCTGAAGTATCGTTTAATTTCAAATACGTTGCCCTTTGGAAGTATTCATGGGCGATTCTTAGGAATGATCGATTGTGTTTTTTTCTGTGAAACTGAGCTGGAAACGTCTTCTCACTTCTTGCTGGATTGTCAGGAGCTGAAAAAAGTTTGGCTCATTGTAATAAAAGAAATTTACTTTAAATTGGGATTACACTTAAAGGTTTAAAATTTTGCTTTCATGTATACGGTCCTTTTAATGAAGAAATAAATTTAATAGTTACCCACTACAATTCAAGTGTTTTATATAAATTGAGAAGCACAAAGACTCCCCTCCCACACTGTTTTGATGCCTATATAAAGAATATTATAAAAGAAATTTTATGAAATCCCCTCCCCCCCCTAATTCATGTATGTTCGCTGATTGTTGTTATGGAACGGTTGTGATAGTTTGTTAAAAAGTTGATTTCTTAAATTGTGGTTGTATTTTGTGTACATGTACTATTATTCGTTTCCTATAATAAAGTTATCTCGTTCGGAGACAAAAAAACCAGTTGATATGCTACACTTATCAACAGCAATGGTGGCTCATCATCTACGACTAAATAAATAATTTCCACATCGTAATAGGAATATGGTTACATGGAACTATTAAAAGGATAATATCTATGTGATCTTTGCCATCATTAAAAATAGCTATAAACAGAAGATGCGTTATTCTCTTCGTCTTCTTTTGTTCTCAAGCAGATTTCATATTATGTTGGGATAATTAGCATTTTTTTAAGAAAAGAAGATATAATGGCAATGATATTCAAGATAAAAAATATTGTGTTTCTTCAAAGCATTTGGCACAATCAATCAATAAGTTTCATCTGCAGCTATAACCAGGACTGCCATTCCCCTGGCCCTTTTTTCTTCCTTTGAGTGTAACTATTCATAGGTTTGGCTAAAATAATTAAATCGAATATTTTAAGTTGACACCTCATATCTAATTATCTTCAATTGATTCGTGTAGATAAATCTACCTCCCTCGTTGTGGAGCTATAAAAACGAGAAATATGAAACAAAGTATTTTCAATATAAGGTTTTGCCAGATCATCTAAATTTCTTAATGAATAACGCAACACCTTTAATATATATACCATACATACATATATAATATATATTAAAATGTTTATATATAAATATGTATATTAATATAATCAGACTTGTGACGTTCGTGAAAAATGTCGTTCGACTTTGTGTGTCGTTCACCAAAAGTTATCGTTCGGTGTCCTCGTTATTTTTAATTGAATTGTCATCGTTCGTTTGACGTGTCATTCTGAAAAAAACGTTTTTTAGAAAGATAATTTTCCCATGGAAACGAAAAATCTATGGCTTTTTTCGCCAACAAAGGAACAACGAACAATAAGGAAATTTCCTTATCGTTCGTCAAATTTTTTTGTCGTTCATCGTTCGTGAACGATAACAATGAACGTATAATCAACGAAGTCTGATATATATAGATATATTTTCTAGTATGTACTTATTTTATAAAAAGTTTAACGTCGTTCCAGTATCTAAAGATGATGCAGTTTTTACCATAACAAAATCTTATGATCATGAATGAAAAGGCAGTTTTGTAGAATGACAAAGGAATACTTTTTATATAAGTGTTTCATAAAATAACGTAGTTTATTCTTTAAAAGTAATGCATGTGAAGCTGGAGAAAGTATTAAAAATTGCTGCAAAATCATGTTCAAAGTAAGAGTCTTTTTTATATTGCAGTTTTCTTTTGCTAAAAACTATGCATTTAATGGATATTTACTTACCAACATGATAATGATAATATTTTTATTCGAATGAGTTTGTAAAAAAGTTTTATATTATAGTTTATAATACTGAGAAAATAAACTTTTATCATATTTTTTAAATATCCGTCACTCCGTATATTGATTGAGCCATTTCAAATATGCATAATTTAAAAGAAAAAGATAAATAAAGTATATATGGATATTTATCTTTGAGGTATTTGTTTTAGAAATATGTCAAACTATAATTCCTTTCTTGATAGGCAATTTAAACATAAAAAGAACAACCCAACAATTTTTGCACCATAACCGTTTTATGACTTACAAACTTTGTAATGCCATAAGTGACGTTATATTTTGAGTTATGTAGTATTATTTTAATAATTTCAGACAGACGGTGATAAATAGCATCCCTGGCCAAACTTTGAAAAATCCAATATTAATAACCCGATAAATGCAGTAGATATCAAAGAAATATTTGGTTGTTTTTTTAGTACGAACCGAGTTTCTAATTCAAGATGGGAAATAAAGAACGATCTTAGCCCATATCCTAGAAGAAAAACCCGCTTGTATTATCAGGTTATCTCATTCTACCTCGAGAAGTCAACAGGTTATCAATTTTAAAATTTCCTAAGAATTCCTGGGATATTCATTAGCTCTGGAAGATGTTAGCTAAATCCTTTTTGAGCCATTTTCTCGTAAGACAAAATAATCCCACCCCTCAAATAAAATGATCAACATCTATTCACTCTCCCAACAAAAACAACACTCACAAAGAGAGATTTACTCACATGAATGGTGATATCTCAAAAAGCCATGACTAGTTATTATATGTATTTGAATATATGGAGATTAACGACTCAAAAATAAATAATTTCTCGATATATTTGGATCTGGCTTGGAAACGATAGATAGCTTATCTACAGAGCCATCCGAAATGTTAATATAGATAAACATCACTTTTAAAAGAATTTAAATATATGTATACATAAGGAACACATCACTATCATTCTGCAAAAACTTATATAAGTTGACTAGTTGAAGTACATAGTTTTAAACAAAATATTTTTAGCCTTTTTTAAATTTATCGTAGTAAATAAAATTAAGCTTCCTCTCGATTATATTTATTGTTCTTTAAAAGTTTGTATAATTATGATTTATAGCATGAAGAAACATACATTCCTCTTCATTGGTTTATCATTTTTAATATCAGTCAATTACATGCTCACCGTATTTTAAGGGTTTCGAATATAAATCAATAAAAAGTCTTAAAAAATGGATCCATTTGTGATTAATTTATATTTTACTGAAATTAATATTTAAAACAATAGGGTTAAATGAAAATTGAAATTGCAAGATAATAGAATTTAATACATTTGAAAAACTGATATACGGAATATAAATATTCAATTACTATAAAATTGTAAAATGCATACGAAAGATAATACGAATATAAAATTATAAGAACAAAATACACAGATCTCGAAGCAAAAAAATGCAGGCTATTGCTTTATTTTTTGATACCATTTATAGCACATCGATCTACGTTGTAAAATGTGAGAAAGTAGAAATGTAAATGAGTCTTACTTTTTGTTGGTATGTAACCGATATAAAGGATTTTAATTGTATACAACAAAAACAATATATCTAATATTTGGCTTCATGTGACATTTTATTGGATATATTTCAAACCCATGAAATAACTATTTGTGTAATATTAGTAGAAGATAAATAACAAACAACGAATATCTGCGTAACTTTATTGAAATAGCCGGTATTTTTTTAACGAACTGTACTTTAATTCGGGACTAACAACAGTAAAAAAATATCATAATAAAAAATGGGAGTCCGATTGCTCAGTACGTTAAGGCATGTTCAAATCCTTAATGTTGAAGGCGCAGGCTCGAATCACAGAGAATGGAAGGTCAGTTTGGCCAAACCTCATGATAAGATCCTAGATTCGATAGACTAATTTTAAATACTAAAGTGCTTATTATATCCAGTTGGATGCAATTCAAACCATATAGACAAAAAAATTATATGGACTGAATAGGTGAAGAAAATATTCCTTGAGAATGCTGCGATTGAGGAGTTTGTATAGGCTTAACTTTCCGAGAAGATATCTTCATATCATACTTAGGAAGAATCAATTTTGTCGATTTAAGAATATCAATATTTAATTAAGTCCATTTAAAAGCCTGCAATAATAAATAACTTATAACAAATTACATACTTTCAATAATTCCATTGCATTTGAAGATTTTATATCACAATACTGCAATATTTCTCAGAATATTAAAATATCATACGTATTTAGATCCATCTGAATCATACATTTCTTCCTCTGGTGCTTCAACAGACATTTACACAAACTAAAATATATTAAAATTGTAAGCTTGGGGTTCGTACTAACTTTATTTATTTTCTCTTTTATCTTTGTATGACTTTCTTATTTCATGTACTTTTTACGTATTTCATTGATTGCCAAGAAATGACGAATTACACATAATATTTCCATACGTTAGTATATAAAATCAAAAATTATTAAAATCAACTTCAAAAAATATAATTATGTGAAATCTTTATGTTGTGCTACTTATTAAATTCAAATGTTTTGATTTTATTTTCAATCCTTATAGATCCTTTTTGTTGAATAAAATAACATATTAAAACTAATAGCTAAGGTTTTCACAATTGAATACATCTGAATTAATCATAAAATAGTAATTCTTCTCATTATAACATAAATTTATGAGAAAATAAAGAAATGCTGCAATTGTATCTAGACTCATGATCGAGCTTGGCTATATTTTTTCAAACTCAGTAGACAGTGTTATATCTTTGCGATGAGGCAATAAAAATACAAATTTATAAAAAACATATATTTATACCATGTAATTATTTAGACAATGAAAATATCGACTCAACTTGAACACGGTTATAAAATTATGTATATCAATCAACGATATATATATATATATATATCAGGAATGACCAGGACACCTTTTTTGCGCCTCGGGACCCGGGCTGGGCCGGGACTTAAATTTTTCAAGCCGGGCTGGGACATAATATATATATTATTCGTTTCTTTCGACATTCTGAAGTGAAGAATTTCAAAAAAAAGTGATGGACGTTTTTATGAGAAAAGAATCTCCAAAAAAGTGATAACGTTTTTTTTTAGAAAATAATCTCCAAAAAAAGTGATGACGTTGCGTATTTCACAAATCCTTTAAAAAAAAACGTCCTCCTTTTTTAAAAAACGTTTCTTGATGAATGACAAACGAAAGAAAATATTGATACCCAGCCCGGTGATTAAAACCCGGGACACTGGGTCGGGAAGGGACTGCTAAAAAACACCGGCAACGGTCCAGGCCGGGTACCCGGTCGTTTCCTGATATATATGTCATATATATTACAATGACTTAAAAACCCCAAGGTTTTTTTTATTTTGTATGTACATCCAAAATTCAACGAGAAATTTAAGTTTGGAAATATTCATTTTTATGGGAAATACCCCAAAAATGAACATGTTGAAACTTTATTATCTTGTTTGATTTTGGATGTACATGAAAATAAAACTGATTTGGAAATCCTTGCAAGCATGCCACACTTTGCGGCGAATTGTTTGAAAATAACATTGAAATTAAGGACATAAGAGACAATCGAATGGCGAAACAAAACTTTACTACATAAGTTTACTAAATAACTTTTGGGCCCGTTGGGCGGACTTTTCCCATTTTTAGATTTGTTCAAACTTTCACAAGATGATCTCTATGCACTAAAATAAAATCTACAGGGAGCTCGACTCTCAAATCCGAAAACAGAATAAGAATAACCCTATATATATATATATATATATATAGTGACTTTTAACCTATACCCTTATATACAAGCTGAATTTGTATTGTAAATAATTGAGACCCTTCTAATATTATTATATATAATACTTATGAGAGTACACCACGAAATGCAAAATAAGTGCACAAAAGAAAATTAAAGTAAAGTGAGTAACATAAGTGCATTCGCCATTGTTTTGTTGAAAAATGCCTTTTTTCCTTTAATATTCTCGTCCTTTCCTTTACAATATCCTTTGTATTTAAGACTTATTGTAATAAAAAAATTAGTTTTGTCATTGTTTTCTACATTCAATAAATCATTTTTATTATGGATGTAGTTGCCTTGGGATTCATGTCTATTAATAGAAGTCCTCTCAATGTACAATATACGTAGGTTCGTAGATGTCTCTAAAGATGTAGTTGCATAAAAAGGGAAAGTTATTCATTTAAGAAAAAGAAAGAGAGAGCAAAAGCCCCCTTTCATTCTCTGTGCTAATTCAAGCATGTTGAGCGTGAGAAAGAGAAAGAAAAAGCCAATAATTGACATTTATGAAGGAATTATCCTCATTCCCCGCTGCTTAAGTTGTTCACAAACACACACAAAGTTCTCCTTTATGTTTGGTCAACATCATACACTTGTTAGGATTAGTAATATATACAGTAAATATGAGTCTCTCCTCTTTCTGCATCCTTCCTTCTTCTCTTTCTTCATGTGACGTCACAACCTGGACCCTGAATTTGAACTAGCTTCCTTTCTGTTGCTAGGCTCTAAAAATTATTCCTCTTCTCTCTCTCTCTCTACCAAGGAGAATATAAATAAGGTGAGTCAAAGAGGAAATCTTTGACTTATGCTCTCGTTCAAAAGGGAGATTTTTGTGACGTCACGAATGCTACAGTAAAAAAATATTTATTAGTGCTATGATTTAAAAATGATTTCTCAACTTTATCTATCAATTGAAAATATTTCATTACAATATTGTTATGTTCTAGCGTATAGTACCCATGTCGCATAAAAAAATGTTATGTAAATGATTTATCATTAGTATTCATTATTTTAAGGAATTGGAAAATAATAATTTCAAACAATTTATTCAATAAAGATCTTAATTATTTGAAGTAATTTATTAATCACAATAATAGAATAATACATATGTACATACAAAAAAGGGAGAAAATACGAATATGAATATCATTACGCTAATTAGTAAACTGGCCTATTTGTTTATGTTTTCTTAAATTAGCACTAGTATTTTTCAGTTTAATTTGCTTACTAAGAAAATTGACTCGAATCCGTGTTCTTGTTTTTACAAAAGCAATAATTATTTCTTTTGGCCAATTTGGATATAAATTAATCAGTGGTTCAAAAAGTCTTTGAAAAACGTGGGGTTCTTTATCGATTCCGTCTTGATGGCCATTGTGAAAAATTTGGAAGTGATTTTCTAAGAGGTGGCAGAACTTCAAAAAATCGGGTGAAGGGGCGGTAAGACCTCCCCTAAATAATAACACAATTCTTCAAATCCTTGAATGTCACTCGTCTTTTTCCCCAAATTTGAGTGGAGTTCTTTAAACTTCCTGGCCAAGTATCCAGCGATATAGGAGAGACCCTCGTTGGAACAGTCATTGCAAGCTTCGTATGATTCTACTCTATGAACTGTAGATTTTTTTAGTTTCAAGAGCTTCAATCAGTTCAGAAACCTCCGAAGTTTCTTAGGACTCTGTCCCATCCTCAATTCCATAATGTATATCCGAAGAAAAGAAGCCCCTGGATATTGATTTGGTAATGATTTCTCCATTGTCTTTGTCCTCCAAATCATTCGAAACTTCCACTGTCGGACTTCTTAGGATGAGGTGATGATTCCTCTCTATTAGAATAACTTTGAGTCTTCTCAATGCTTCATTAGGAGAAGGATTTTTTTAAGCCAAGTTTGAGGTACTTGGCTTTGTAGCAGGACAGCTTCATTTTCGTGAGTGAAAGTTCCTTTTTGAGCTTCTTGCACTTACGTTGCCAAAAAAAATCCCCTTGGATTCCTCACACTGGATTCCTTTTTCCAGTTTGTAGACATCTGCCTGAGTAGAGAGTGTCTTGACCAAGAGCTCTTCTTGAGACTCAATCCCTTCATGAGATGTCTCCAACTCCGACTCCTGGGCCTCATTCCTTCTCACTACTTGACTCACTAATTTTTCGTTCCCGGGCTTCTTGACGGACCTGTCTGAAGGACTTGGACACACTTGAGGAGGGTGATCCAGGGATGCAGAGTGAAGGAACAGTTGAGCATTAAGCTTCTTTCTAGCAGAGATGCTAAGAAGCTCAGCTTGAAGATTTCTTTGGAAGTCATCCGGAGTAAAATGACGATCGCAGATCTTCGCATTCTTTATGCCAATCCTGTCGGATCTTCTGCATCCACAAACGTTGAATATCGAGATCCTTAGTCGGAAATGCAAAATATTGTGCATTTCGAGGATTAGAGCAAGAGGGGATAGCACAAACACGATTATTTCCTCGAGAATATGGCATTTTCACTTTACAATATGAACTGAACTGATCTAGAAATCAATGGTAGCATCTATTACATCACAACAAAATAGTCAGCTGTCGCCCTGCAATTGCCTACGTGGATTCCCATTGCCTCACCTTATTTATATTCTCCTTGCTCTCTACACTCTTAAGAGAAAAAATGTGAATGACAACGGCACTTCAAGAAGTGTTTTAAAGGTACTTGAACATATATGTATAATTATGACTCCATATGTTTATTAAAGTAAATACATCTTTGAGGATTTTTAATTTTATTTTCTGATGACGTGGGTTAAATATTTCCTTGCGTATAATATAGATGTTACCATGTATTAAGAATATGTGTTACTTGCCTTCGTCGATTTAGTCTTATTTTTCATTTTTTTTCTTCCTTGGTTAAGATATTTATTCATTACCTAAAATCCATACAGTGTAAAAATATAATAATACAATAGAAAGTAGGAGATAACAAACACAATCTTAAAACAGTTATGTTAAAAACAAAACATAAATGAACATTAAAATTCAAAATTACTGTACAAAGATAAAGCCATAATATAAAATGACTTATTAAAAAATTATTATTCAATATAAAACGTTGAGTTCGTCTTATTGTCGATGATGAGTTTGAGGTATTCGAAAGAATTTGAAGGAATAAACTTTATCAATCTCCGGTCCATGACGTTGCAGATGAATTGGGATTATTTATTTAGAGGGCTGAATATTCATTTTGATTACATAATTGGTTATTTTATAAATGGAATTCTATGTATCATGTATAAAAATAACGATGTAAAGTTGATTAACTGTACGTCTGGGCCGTAAGTTCCTAAACTAAAAAGCTTATTTAGGTATTTTTCTTCCCTACCTGCAAGCACGCCTCAGAAAGCTGTATATGTAGAGTTTGTGCATGAAAAAATATTGTGAGAGCTATGTTCTTTGCAAGCTAGATTTTTATCACAATGTTAGTTCACACGAACATTAGCTCATAGAATACGACTTTAAAATTTCGATTAGAAAATATTAAACTAAATATATATAGTAATTTATTATGAAGGGCATTTTTTGGTTAAATGTTTATTATTAGTTAAAATCTATACATTGTAAAAAAAGAATACATTCGAAAGTAAGAGATAAAAAAAACAATCTTAAGACAGTAGCGATCAGTTACTTATTTGATTACAATTCTACTTCTAGATTTTTGTTATGAAATGTTTTAATGATCATTTCAAGTATGAAAGCATTTTTATTAGTTATTTAACCCCTAAATTTGCTCTGTTTCCTGTTTTATGAATGACCATCACATTTGAAGATATAAAGGCTTTTTAAAAAAAATAAAATTATTTTACGAATATCATTGGCTGGTTAATTACAATTTTACTCAACAATTATATACCCATAACATTCCTTGCCAAAACCAAATGAATCTATTGTCAGGCTTACTGAATAACCACACTCGTCATAGAGAGTCGTCTAATATATATTTTTTTACATTTAGAACGTTAAGATACAGCTCTATCTTGTTTTTGCTCACTCCCAAATATTCACAGATGATAAATGAATATTTTAATAAAACTAAATATATTGAGAGAGCGAGTACTTGCAACAACGTCTCTTAACCCATTCTACTTGTGAAAAGTATATATAATTTAAAATGCAATATTGCAACAAAAAAGGAAAGGGGGAGTTGTTACTAAGGGAGCTTGCATTCTTGCAAGTACTCCTACATTTTGTCTTATATGCGACAGTTTTACAGAGTGAAGAAAGGTGTTTCATCAAGCATGTGTTATTGCCCTTTCTTAAAACCTTAAAAAAATCATACATTTGTATATATTTTTTTTTTTTTTTCAAACCAGTTCGTTTATAATGTAAATAAATAAAAATGAGACATTTAATTAAAACCCAAAGCAAATGTGTTATAAAACATAAATAAACATTATAGTTTAAATTTTTTCTCTGGAGAGGAACACAAACAATAAAATATTTTTTATTTATTTTTCTCACCAAAAAAGGGCTTATATAACGTATAAAAAGCACATAGACACAAACACTAGTTTGTGATAACAAGTGTAAAAAACAATTACTCAAACTAAATATAGTATATAGGAATTAAAAAAATATGTTTTTTTGTCTTATAATTGTTTTGAGTTGATGATTAAATCAAGGGACTTAAATTGGAGGGAAAAAATTGATGTCTTTCGAAGCATGATTCCAGACCAGGCTTTGTACCATTTGGGTCGTCAAGAAAAATGACACATATACAGTGACGGCCGATAAGCCAGAGATTTCGCTCCTTGCACTCATTCCATTTATTTACTTTTACTTGATGTTGCACAATGTTTCACTCCAAATTAATTTTTCTACGAAGGACAATCAAATTCGCAAAAGAGACACTTCAAAGAAAAACTCTTGGAGGAAGACGTATGACATTACGTATATTAAGAATTTGCATGTTTTATCGCAGTGGTTAAAGTCGTTCAGTTCTTGCGGTGTGATATTACTTTTTTTGGAAGTAAATAGATGGCCTTTCAGGAAATTAAAATATTAACATGAGAAAAAGTAGTATTTTCTATTGATAACAAGTTGAAACTATTTTTATCCCACATTATTATTATTATTGGTTTAATATCCTTGTTTTAAATGGAGAAAAGTTAAGTATACGAAATATATCTCGACATTTTTCATTTGCTAGTCGTCCCCATGTATATTTATTTATATTTATTCTTATATGAATAAATACTTATTTTCCTTTAAATAATCCTTCTTTTATTAAGACCGAATTATTATTCTCATAAACTATGTTTAAATTTTTTTTGGAATATCGTATTAATAAAGCTTGTGTGCATTACACAATTTAAAAACTGCGTTAAGAATGAAGACTTTAAATAATCAACGATGTTAAAAAAGGCTTTCATGTCCTAAAGATCATCCTACGCAATTGCCATTTAAAAAATGCATATCGTTATACATCAAGGCCATTTGCCGAATGATAATTTTAAATCATACACTACAAAACCAAAATCAAGTAAAAAAAAGAAGGCAGGGAGAATGAAACTATTGGCTTTGTGTATCTTCTTTATTTTGATATATATATATATATATATAATATAATATATATATCCATGTCACACAGTTTATTTATTATAATTTTTTCATAAAATCTATCAAATAATGCTGACAAACTATTGACATAATTCAGCTCAAATACGAGCAATACCATTTTCAGGGGCGCGGGTTTGAATCCCAAGAGGAAAAGGTTGATCTGGACAACCTCAATGATAAGACCCTAGGTTCAATAGACTAATTATAACGCTATAAAGATGCAATTATATCCAACCAAACAGGCAAAACAAGGAGTAAAGTTAGTTTTTTGTTCTTAAGACTTTTATCTATAAAAAAAATATAATTTGAGGAAAAGCAATACGCTCTTAAACTCGGAGTTGACTTTGACCTTATAAATATAAAATAGCGTTATTAGTTTTAAAGGGAGAAGTATAAATCTTCTTAAGCCTTGCGTTTTATTCAGAATTATTTTTTATGAGCGTTGATAAATTGTAGTCCTTCTTGCATAACATTTATATTCATTAATTTACCAATTTGTCTTTTATAAAATGCTCTCTTTCTCTATACTTCCATGCAGTTTTTAACATTCTCATTACTTGATATTGTAATAAGCAGTTCAATATCAATAGGTTTCTATATGTAATTGCCAAAATAAAAACACATTGGCTAGTCACTTTTATTGTTTTAATAAATAAATAAATGCCTTTTAATAAGACAAATTCATACCTAATGCGAAAGGTATTTATAACACTCTTAATTTCATTTTCCATTTCTCCAATTGAAGAGCATTACAAGATTTTTTGCAGAATTAACTCAGCCATTATTATTTTTGGATGGTACAATACATTCAGAGCAATTATGAACTCTCGAAACCCTAAGCAGCTTAGGTTAATGTTTATAATTATGTAGAATATTGAGCAATATTCGTTTGACAAAAAAAAATGAAACTGTATGCATAAGAAATGCTAGGGATTCTCATAATTGTTACACTTAGTCACAATGATGTCCTGTGTTATAAAATAATAAAGTAAGATATATACATAACTTAATCGGAAAACGGGATAGGAAAGAAAATAGAAGTGAAAATAAGAATTGTAATTGTTAGTGAACGTCTCATTTTATAATATGTTTGACTTTTTAAAAAGATCATCCACAATGCCAGTGATATATATATATATATATATATGTATATCTAGTAGCTTCCTTGGCAAATCAATCAAGACTAACTGTTGAACATTAATATATATATACTATAATAATTGTATGGCAAAGCTACGATGTTAATAAATATTAACTCGGTTTATATCTATTTTTATCAAAATTGAATAAATATATGTAAATTAGTGCTCGACATATCACCCACGCTTACAGAAAAAATGTCAGCTCAATGGGTGTTAGTTATTCGTACAACAAAACACACAAATCCCTTCACACGACCCTTCAATGTCTTCTACATAGGTATGCTATTAAGTAGCTTATCATAAGGATACAAGAATCTTCCATTTTTTAACTTTATGACTCTTGATGGTTAAATGATAAGGCTAAATAATAAAAAGTTAGCATAGAAAAATAAAATATATATGGACATGATAAGAAACATATTTGATATTTAAATATATATAAGAATACAGTGAGCCATGGTGCCTCATAAATCAATTTTGATCATAGTGTGTTCATAGTAGTAACAATGGATAATAATAATATGAGGAACGGTCAGTCAAATCCAACCATCAAAATGCATGATTATCATAACTATTTATTTGCCAAAACCCTACATCGTCCTTTTTATACCCATATATGAAATTGAGGTTAATGCCCACTCCAGGAATTGAAGAAGAAGAAGAATATATATATTACAATAATAATATGAATAGCATTATTGTATAGCAATGGCTGTAGTGTACATATAAAAACACCTCTATTTTGATATTGTTATAATTGACGTTTGATGGACAGATGTGCATATTGTGTGATTGTGTGTATAATACCATTTGCTAGGCACACAGCAGCCTTGAGTGAATTAATTCTTTAAACACATGCCTACAGGGTTATCGAGTAAAATACGGACGTTTCTAACTTCAGTCAGAAGCAACTGGTGTACAATGGGAATGATTTCAATGGTGGTATAAAAATGTAATAGAAAATGAATAATCATAGGATCATCATACTCTCAAAATATTATCTATTTGTCCTCTGAAGACGTGCGCTGACGATCTCGGGAGGGTCAAGAGGAGACCCATATCTCCTGATGGAGACCTTTCTTCTCCTTAACTTTCCTAAAAGTAATAGTGTTCATGTCGAATACGTGCGGTGAGATGAGTTACTGACCTCATTGTTCATTGCTAGCATTAGCTCTAAGATTTTTTCATCAGCAAGGTCTTTATTCTATTTTAAATATATACAACGATGATCATATATAAAATAAATAATAAATAATAAAAAGGAAAAATTGTATTTCATAAGAACATAAATAAACATTCTAGAGATATTAATAAGAATATTAGTACAAAACCTGATCCTGTAATGTGTTGAGGTCGCTGTACAACCCCTGTATGTGGGGTGGATCTTTTATTACGCATTCCAAAACCTCATTACCTAAATCCCCAAACTTTTCACTCAAATGTCATTTTCATATTGATCCCGCACTCTGGATTGGTGAGGATGAAGTTAAAAATCCTTAGATTTATCTCGAAAGCCCTGTATAATAAATTACACCATCGATTTTTTAAATGCATCGTATGAAACAAGATTCAAAATGAATATTTTTAGCCCCACTCATTGCTATTACTATGCATTTCATTGAGGGGGTCCTTCACCGTGCACTCATCTATGAAAACTGCATATCCCTCCTCAATGGTTTGCATCTTACCTATCAGACGGCCAGCAATGTTTCGATTGGAATGGTACCCTGTCCGACCTTTTGGAGGGAGAGTTTGGGGGTCTATTTTGGGGCCATACTCTATCTAGTTCTAGTGGCTGACATGCCCGATTGCTGGGTTCGGTGACGAGGACACTCGGGCTATGCTGATGACATTGCCATTTGGGCTGTGGTAGAGACCTAAACCATGTTAAGGGTCAGTTGGATCTGCAAGCAAAACTTTTTGCAATTTGCTGCGGGAATGGTCTTGTACTGAACGCTTCCAAAACTCAACTCATGGTCGGGGGTAACCTTCGCAATAAAGACTTAGCTTCGTTCCTGTGTTGGTGATGGAAATTGATTCGTCCTCGAAAGAATTGGAGCGGCTTGGAGTTACATTCAAATTTCACAACTCTTCCTCATGAGAACGGAGTTGCTAAAGCTGCCAGACAAAGAGCGACACTTATGCAAGGCTGGCTCTCCACCTTCCTAGAGGAGAGTACTTAAGGCTGCTTCATTCCCCACGTCTCGGATGTGAGACTTGGGAAAGTCCGTCCTGCTGCGTACAAATCAGTACAAGTATCTATTAATGACGCGGCCAGATCCATTACAGGAATAAGAGGACTGACCACATCCGCATTCCTGACCTACTTCGCAAAGCAGGTCTTCCGCCAGTGAATGAGATCGCCGTGAAAGCTGTAGCCCTAGAAACATGGAAGCTTACTCCAGCTCGGTTGGAGGTGCGGGGAGAGAAGTTCTCGGAAAACCATTTTTCCTCACGCACCAACCTACCATCAGGAAAAACAGTCGAGCCGATCAAGTCGCTGGGCATCATCCCCTGTCCACTTAAGTAAAGGAAAAAACGTTTTCGCCTTCGCCGCCGATCTGTGGAATTCGTTTTCCCGAGCTGAGGTCCGCCCCCACATGTGGTGCAGCAACGGTAGTTGACAAAAAACATTTCTAAAATGCGCAAATATAAAGCTCTTTTTAAATCTAATGACTTGCTTATTATATTATTTTTTGGATTTTATTGTATATATATGTGTATATACATTTATGTTTTTAGATAAGTTTATATATATAGTATTTAAACAATATCCTTACGCCATAACTAGTTAAAAGAACTAGGTGTTATTTTAAGGATGAATAAAGACGATACACACACATGCCTATAAGTAGACTAGATAGATTCGAATAAATATCCTTCTTAGGTCAAGAAGAAAGTTAAGTTTATTGAAGTCAGGGTTATGTGAGAGATCATAAATGTTCTGGATTAT
>CP045901.1:13257194-13278251 GCA_013387185.1 Caligus rogercresseyi
AAGAAGAGACGGTAAAGTAGTTTCATAGTAAGGAGCCGAAATAAATGCATTGAGCATTTAGGCATATAATATATAATAATTTTCTTTGACTTCTTATTAGAGGGTCAAACGTAAAATTGGACGTTGTCTCTACTTCATAAAAGCTTTCTACACCCCTTTCTTATTAGTCGAATAAATGCATAATAAGCATTATATTATTACATCAAATTTAATATCGTTATGTAGAAAAAATGACTCTAATAGTAAATTTATATGTAAAAATTAAAAAATAATTTTGATACAACATTAAACATCTCTTTTAATTATGTTAACGGCATCTGCGAGTACCTTAACTTGTATATAAAGAGCATTTTTTATAATCCAAACCGCTTTTATAGTTGAATAGAAATGGATACTTTTTCATCTAACAAATGTTGATCTAAAAAGCCTTAATGAAAAACTTTGAACTAATTTATATGTTTTGTACAATATAATTTCATACATGTGTCCCTGAGTGTTCATATGAAGGAGTAACTGCATAAAAAATTAGGCATTCTCTTTTCTCTCTATATATAGGCGTAGAGACAGGGGGGGCAACTGCTCCCCCAAATTTTTTTTGGTGAGTTCTCAAATTCGGGCAAATTGGTTGATGTATTCGGGTTAAAAGAAAACATTTGAAATTATGAAAGTATCCGGATTTTGTATTATAACCAAATAAATATAATGTAATGGATAATATGTAGTTTATCAAGAAAATATTAATCTACATAGCTTTCTTCCTTCGATTAGTTTTCACCGATTTAACAGTCCTTGTAAAATTCGGGCAAAACCAAAAACTAAACATCTCCCCTACGCTTATGTATATATATACCTTAACAAACAATAAACAAAATGGATTAATTAATTCTAAGATTATCTTTAATGTGCTTTTAATCATTACACTAATATACTGAGGATAAAACCACTAACCTATGTAACCACCGTTATTTCGTTGTACTATTGATGATCCATCCATTATGTAAAAATAAACTAATAATTTAAATTAGTTTTTAAAACCATTACAAATATACTATTTCTATGGTTTTGATTAAATATATTGTAGTAGTATTATTATAATTAATATATTATGTTGTTAATAGATAGTTGCAAGTCATGAAATAAAGGACTCTTCTTATAATATTAATAAGTGAATGATAAGTGTTTGTTAACGTCGTTCAACCATTTACAACCATAACATGGCGCAGTCTCAGGAGTCTACGGTAGTACTACTCAACTAGAGTCGGTCTAGTTTACTACGTAAGGAAGCTCTACTCTCCAGGACGACGACGACATCGTTCACAGCAATATACAACACCTCCATCATCAATCATCGGCATGGACCTTTCATCAGCTAACCGGAGCGCGGCTGCTCTCAGGAGTTCATCGGAGAAGAAGGTCCAAAAATTGAGCACTGTGTGTCTTAATCTCTCGGAGTGTGATATAGACACCATCATCAACGCAGAAGTAGAGGTGTGTCACTCGGAGCAGGTTTTGGAGAAGCTAAAGGCCTCAGTGGACATAATTCATTCCATCGAGGAACTCGGTGCGGATGAGTGTCTGGAAGAGAAGTATTTTGCCCAATACGAACTTTTATTTGAACAATATCAGATTTACGAGGCATGGTGGCAGCTACAAGGGCCAAATATGATCATAAATACAGACTTAAAATAGAAGAGGACCGTCAGAGGCTCTTCTTTCTGCTCAGATCGCGGCCACTCCTCACCCCACCAACCCCGTCAGAAATTCACTCCCAAAATTCATCTCTACTCTTAAGCCCAGTGAGCTGGAAAACGACGCAGACATCACTACCTTCAAAAACTGGAAGATACAGTTCGAAGACTACTTCCATGGTAACAGAATGGATCTGTTGACGCAACGTGAGCAACGGGCTCATCTGCGGTCGTGTCTCTCCAGCAGGGTACTAGACACGATACGACATCTTTTGGAGATAGGGGATGACGCTACCGTGAATGAAGTGCTCACGTCCCTACACTACCATATGAACATTCACTTAACGTGATGACGCGCCGTCTCCGTTTCCAACAATGTGTCAGGAGGTCAGACGAAAATTCTCTGATTATTTGATCCGACTTCGTTTGCTTGGCGATAGTGCTGAATTAGATAGGATGCCATATGAAGAAGTATTGGCATCACATATCATAGTGAATATAAATGACTCTTTACTTCAGAAAGAATTACTCAAGATGGACGGGACACGGTTTCCAGGAAGTCAAGGTCAAATGCATGGCGTGGGAGGCTTCCGAGCGGAACCATCAAGTCATGTATAAAACATCTACAGGATCTGGGATGATGGTCAACAAATGTCGTCAAACGCCCCATTCATCCATTTCCATCAGTCACTGATGTGAAAAAATGATACCCTCAAGTGCCAATGGTTTGCAGTCATTGATGCAACCAATGGGTACTGGCAGGTTCCTCTGGATGAAGAGAGTCAACTCCTTACAACGTTCCTAACACCATGGGGTCGTTTTTGCTATACTAGGGCACCAATGGGACTATCAAGCTCTGGTGATGAATATTGTGCACGAGGAGATCAAGCTCTCTCTCACGTATCAACAAAATCAAGGTGGTGGATGACATTTAATCTATGCAGATACATGGGAAGAGCTTATGCAAACGCTTCAAGAGGTACTTCATACATGTAAGAAGAATTTAATAACTCTTTCTCCCGCAAATTGCAAATCAGCTAGTCTGTCCACTTTGTTGGCATGGTCATTAGCAAGGATGGTGTCAAGGCGGATCCAACGAAGGTCGAGGCCATTTCCAAATTCCCCGCACCGACCAACATCACGGATCTTCGTTCCTTTTTCGGTCTGGTGAATCAACTTGGGAACTTTGTACCAGATTTAGCTCATAAATCTACACCTCTCAGACCACTTCTCTCATCCAAAACTCTTGGAACTGGACACCGCTTCAACAGGAGGCTTTTGAGGAGGTCAAGAAGATACTAGTATCACCGCCAGTCCTCGCTCATTTTGATCCATCACTACCCACTCGTATTCTAACTGACGCTTCTCGACTCAACGGATTAGGATACGCACTCATGCAGAACCATAGTTCAGAAGAAGAACACTGGAAGTTAATCCAATGTGGATCCCGATACTTAACGGATACTGAAACAAGGTATTCGGTTGGTGAGCTCGAGGCTTTAGCTATTCAGTGGGGAATAAATTGTTGTCGGACGTACCTACTCGGACTACCCCACTTCTTCGTAGTCACGGATCATCTGCCTCTTCGCACAATCGCCAACAACACAAACTTAGCTTCAATTGACAACGCTCGGATGCAACGCATACTTGAAAAAGTAAATAGCTACAACTTCACAGTGGTATGGACCCAAGGAAAAACACATCTTATAGCAGACGCTCTCAGTCGTTCACCAGTGTCGGACCCAACAAATTCGGAAGACAATTCAGACATCGTGTGCCAAATGATAATCTCCAAGGACTCAATTTCAGAAGATCCCGCTCTAGGAGTAATCAGAGAAGCAGCCAAACAAGACGAGGCCTATCAAGCACTCTACCAGGCCTTACCAAAGATGTCAGCACTGGATGTGAAAAAGTTACCGGAGGAAAATGTAGTTAAACCTTATTTAAAGCATTGGAACCTACTGTCAATCACCTCCGATGGTCTCATCGTATACGACGGTCACAGATTAATTATTCCTCAGACTGCTAGGCCTGCAATCCTTAAGAAGCTTCATGCATCACATCTTGGCGTCGGAAAAACAAGAGCCAGGGCCAGAGAACTCTTCTTCTGGCACGGCATGGGGAATGAGATTGCCCAAATGGTCGAATCGTGTGAAGAATGTCAATGTTACCGCCCACAGCAACAGCAAGAACCTCTACAATCGGACCCGCCTGCGTCACGCCCGTTCGAATCCGTTTCTGCGGACCTTTTCGAATATAGAGGAAGACACTTTTTGGTAATAGTGGATCGCTACAGTGGCTGGCCAATTGTCCACCACCATGACAAGGTACCGAAAGCTGCGCAGGTCATCAAGGTATTTAAGACCATAATCAGGGATCACGGCATTCCTAATAAAATCCGGTCGGATGGAGGACGACAATTTGCGTCCCGGAGTTCCAGGACTTCTGTCAGGACTATGACATCGTCTCAGTCGTCTCATCCGCCCACTATCCCAATCCAATGGCCATGCGGAAGCAGCCGTGAAGGCAATGCAACTTCTGGTAAAGAAGAATTGGAGAAACGGACACCTAGACTCGGACGCGTTTGATCGGTCTCTCATAGAATGGAGGAACACACCGCGTCTTGACAACGGACTCTCACCTGCTCAATGGTTGTATGGTCGTCTTCTACGGACAGGTCTACCTGCTCACGCGGAGGTCTACAAACGTCTTTCCAACGAAGAATTGAAACGAGCGGAGGAGGAGAAGAAAGTCAAGGTCAAAAACGACGGATCAATACAATAAACATTCGAAGGTACTACCACCGTTGTATGTTGGTCAAGAAGTCCGTCTCAGAAATCCGATTTCGGGTGAGTGGACTCGTCAGGGTATCGTCGCCAAGACCAGGATCAATGGACGATCCTATGAGGTCACCTCCGAAGGATCTACTCTTGTCCGGAACAGACGCCATTTGCGAGTGAATGGATTGCCGACATAATCCCAAGTATGCTCAATCCATTGGGGGGCATGTAGTAGTATTATTATAATTAATATATTATGTTGTTAATAGATAGTTGCAAGTCATGAAATAAAGGACTCTTCTTATAATATTAATAAGTGAATGATAAGTGTTTGTTAACGTCGTTCAACCATTTACAACCATAACATATATATATATATATAATTTTATCCACTCATGCACGATAAATAGCATAACTTTTTTGCTACAAAGTTCTTAAATTAGCCTGGTCAATTAAGTCATTAAGATCGTTTTGTTTTTGATATTTTATTTTTATAAAGATTCAGAAGGCGTAATTCTGTCTACTATTGTATTTATTTTTCTGTCCTTTGTTATATGTAATGTTGGTTCTATATATGAAAAGATACAATAATGAACTACATAGTTGACGTCCTGATATAATAGATGCATACATCAAAGAATAAATTTTCATATAGTCACAAATACTGATAATATATACATTTATTTTTCCGTGAAACCCTCTTTATTATTATACATTCGATCTTTTGGAGCACAAATGATATTTTTTTACATTTAAGCTTTTAAGCACAAATATATTATTTTGAAAGAAAAAAAATATATCATCTTAAAACCTTTCTTTGAAAAATATATATAAAAGAAAAGAATATGTCTTGTGTAGGCTTAAGTGCATTAAATGTTCTCATATAAGTATTATACTTTAATCAAAAGGGTAGAGGAAATGATAATCCAATATTGACAGTGATAATGACTAGGAAGGTATTCAATATTTTTTAAGGCTAGATTGATTATTGAAGACATATATATTGTGTTTGATTAACAAAAAGAATGACGGAAAGTCTATTTTTTTGGGTCCCTGATTAATCATGGGTTTTAATTAGTGGATAATACCAGCTTCTACGTCAAATGAACCACTAGGCAACACAACAAGAAAGGTTTTGAGATTCTTGTTGTGTTTGCATAGTACAGTCGGCCCTCGCTTAGTTCGCCCCTCCTTTGCAGTTCTTTTACTACGCGACGACGGCTTGGATCCCATTTTTTCACGGCAAAACGTTCCCATATGAACTCAATGGAAGAATTTTTCACACAAAAACTTAGTCTAATATTCACTATCTTCGAAAAAGAAAAGAAGATGGCGCCAAAAAAAAAGGTCCGGCCGTTACATGTATTCAGACGCACGTACGACAACAAAGCAAAATGGCGGTAGGTTACAACGCGGGTGATGTCAATCTCTCTAAATTCAATATATATCAACATCGCGACCCTCATATATATCGCGGTGGTCGTGTTAGTGGATCCGGGCCGTCGCGACTTTGCAAGGGACGACTTATCGACTCCAGAGCAGTGGGTCTCAACCTTGTATTAATCAGAGCCAATGACAAAATAATATGTTTGCAAGAGACATGCTTAATAATCAGGAAACGACTGGGACACTTTTTTTCGCCGGGAGCCAGGCCGGACTTAATATGTTCGTTCTTCGGCTTTCTTGTCGTAAGTGACGACGTTTTTTTTAAAAGCATTTAAAAAAAATATATATATAAAAAATATCATTTTCTGAAAAAAACTTTATCACTTCTAGAATGACGAATGAACGAAAATATTAAAGTTCAAAAAATCGCTAGGAACTGTAATAATTAAAAAAATCTATGTGGGACTTAAAAGAGCCGCAACTAGTCTTAAAGGAGCCGCAGCCGCCGCGGGTTGAGTATCGCTGGAGTGTTTTATGTTTACACTTTAATGTTAAAACATATATTTTAAAATACATGCGTCTGGGTTTAATGCAAGTACATTTCATTGGATGAGTACTAGAGTTGTAAATAATAATAGTAAAAACTTCTTGTCAAAGTTTGACCCCGATCTAAGAATATAAATAAATCCTTCTTAGATAATAAAAGTATTCAAAGGTATTCACAAAATGACATGAGAAAACACAACATATGTTTCTAAGAATGTCATTCTCATTTCTGAGTTAATGTTCATTCTTTTTTATTATTACCTCCTCCCCCTTTTAATATGAATAAGTAATATAAAAAGCCCGATTTTGTTATCTACTATCATCCCAATTTGTCTCTCTTCTTCTTTTCTATGACCTCGTACGGGTCGCGCCATCTTAATATTTGTTATGTTTTACATCTTTTCTCTCTTCTTTCTGTTCATGCCGCCATTTGATAAAAGTGGATCTCTATGGCAGTTTAGGGGCAACAGATACAATAATATTTTTTTACTTTTTATAAAACATATTATGATTAAATAATGGTAGACTCACGTAGAGAAAATATAATGTAATCACAGGACATCAATAGATCATATGCAACGATGCTTTTTGATATGGACAAAGACATTTCAAAATATATATTTATTAGAATATTGTTACACATTTACTAATAAAAAGAGGAAAGGGATTCCCGTATCATTTAAGTTGGATTGACGTAATACAAAGGCTTTCTTTAATCATTTTGCCTTGTAATATTTTGCAATGGCTTTCACTTCATTACTCATTATGCTTTTGATGTTCAATAGATTGTTAGGAATATGCATTGTGTATCATGACTCTATTAGATTCTTATGTATGAATTTGACAGATTATGATTTTAAATATTATTTAATAAGATGATTGTATTACTTTATTTGATAAAATTGTCATTTTGGTAGATGGATGTATATTAATTCACTATTATGAGCTCAAATAATATTTGTAATCTTGCTTATATGAACTTATAATATACAAAAATATTTTTGTCTAAGTTAATATAACAAAGTGTAAGAAAAATACTTTTCTATAAAACTTTATTTATATCAAGTGATTGTGTATGGCAATTCATAAATAGGCATGGTACAAAAATTAGAGCTTCAAAAAGAGTGAGACAATTTAAAATTCTAAAATCTAATAAATAACTACTACTTAAATAAAGAATGCATAAAAATAAAATAGAAATAAAAATATAAATAAAGTTTAATATATTCTTATTTTAAAAGATACATGGACTTTGAAGTAATTTTTTTTCGCAGCGACGCTCCAAAAGTTTTCCAGAAACAACGGTATCTGTAGAGAAAACGTTACAAATCTTGTTGTCACTGAGAGCATTAGTTTCTCGGATCAGATGTATTCGTTTACTGTCAACCTTTATGCGAAAGGTGCCCTAGCATTTATGATTATACATATAATAGCTGTAGAATCATTTAATCGATTTTATAGTATTTTCTTTTTGTAAAACAAAGAAATACCATTGTTTTGTTTTTTGGAATCAGGACAATATCCCCTTCGTGAGAGATTTGGTAAGCTTGCCTTCAATTCCATGGTTTGTCGTATCCGAAAAAAGGGGAGGATTTTTCTGATTGTACTAGTTCAAATCAAAGCAGTTATGAAAATAGTTCAATATCATAATTTTTTACCTTTATGCAAAATACACCTAATAGTTTTTTAAAAGTATCAATTGTTAATTAAATTTTTAATCCGACGTTCGTCAGACTTTCCTTTTCGTGTTCTTATGCAAATTATGAAATCTATGACATACACATTACTATTTTATATAAAAAAAACAAACCTTCTTTACAAAGTAAATTGAACAATATTTCCTAACCTATCATGTTTTTATCTATACAGGAAAATTTAGGAAATGCTGGAACTCCAACGACGGGGGCGGCGATGCCAGGAACCCGGTTGGTGATTTCGTCATCCCCATCCCGAGGAGGCCCATGAGGTCCACGACTCCAGTGGCGTACTACTTGGGAGAGAGACAGCTACTTTTGCATGCCACGCAATATCAAGTGTGGAACTTGTTTAAGGCCTTGAGGTCTGCCACTACCCTCCACACTGCCAGGACCGCAGCTAGGGCCATTGGACGCAGCGTCCCCATATAATTCATTCTGCAGGGGCATTTGTTTTTATTACTTATATAATTTTATAATTTTTTATTTATTTATTATTTTTAGACTATTTACAAAATGTAACTAATGTGCACCATGGCAAATATACTCGATTACACACACACAGTGGATGTTAAAATTACTTGTGGCAGAAACGTTTGAATAAAAAGTATATTTTTAGTTTTGTTGCAGGAATTCATTCAGAATTCGTAGAATAACAATAATGGGAAAAAAATATTGTTGAACTAACGCCATTCACAACATCAGATCTCAAGAAGGCTATCAATGGCCAATGTTTATCATAACAACTCAATATCTTACCAGAAGAATATAATTTTTTATAAGGAAACGTTACTTTGCATTGCAAAATTTAAATATTTCATACTTCAACAATTGCTTATGGTGTGTCATAAGAATCACATTACAATTTCATAATTAAAGCTGCTGAAAAAATCAAATCATTTGACGATCGCGTGTATATACATAATGATGATTTTTTGTCTGTTAAGTGAAAGTAGTTTGTCCAGCATATTTGTGTTACCCAAGATATATCTAGAGTATACTATATATATATATATATATATATATCTTGCTTTCTCTGCTCATATAAGTAGTATAATTACTTAGTTTCAACAATTAGTTTTTAGCAGAGTCGACAATAGGGCAAAAACCTATAATACATTTTTGTACAGACTTGATGTTTGGTAAAAAACATTTGAACCAAAAATTAAAAATTATTGAATTTATTTTATTAGTTTTTTTTTCAATCCCTAATGAACATAAAATAGAAAAAAATGTGTAATACAATGTATAAGATATATAAAAATATTTATGTTTTTTTTTCAAACTCACAAAAGCATCAATTATCACATTACCGTGAACAAAGGTAAATCATTTAAACTTCTTCTTTTTCTACTTTTTCTTTTTTCATTAAATGTTATAAATGAGAAAGAATTAACATTTCAATAGAATGCAATCACAGGGGAAATCTGCCTTTGGGTTCCTAAATTGAATTTTAAATTACATTAACACAAAACCATTTTCTGAAGGGAAATCGAATGATGCTATAGTTAAAAACAAAACTAATACTGTTTTTCGATTTTGTGTATGTGCAATTGTTGTTTTGAAGCCACATGAATGGAAATTCATTCAATTATATTGTACATTATTTCATTGTATGTTTAAACCTCATTTGAATAATAAATAATAACAAAGGAATAATAACTATGAAGATGCAAACATCTAATAATACCAATCAGTAAGCTAGGATAATTTTACTAGTGGAATATTTTGTAGAAAGCAGGCTTGTGGGCGTTCGCAAGCTTAGCGTTCGTCCGTTCGATAAAAAAAAATTCCTTTCTGGCGTTTGTCTCTTAAATTTTTTAGTGTTCGTCCGTTCGTTTTGCCGTAAGGCACTTTAAGTTTAAAAATTATTACTGCCTATATGTTTATATGGATAACTCAAATATACGAAAAAATTGAGCGGAGAAGATGTGTCACTCACACAGATTTATACTCGTGGCTCCTTTTTGGCACTGAGCTTACAAATAATATAACCTCTGACATCTCTTTGGTGTGGGGGATGTGCACAAATAATTATTTGGAAAAATATTCTTCAGTTCGATAATTCTTCGACTGTGGATATAATTAGGCAGAATTATGCGAATAAATATTTTTCAGGAACCTGGGAAGTCCAGAGGACCTTGAGGAATTCGCCATTAGAAAGGGAACTCTTACTCTTCATGACCTTGGCCAAGATGGTTCTTTCAAGGATGGTAGATTCTTGTATCCACTGCAAAGATCTGCGCTCAAATATCATGTGCTGAAACCCTGGTATTTGAAATTGAATGGCCATGATCGTTTGGGTTTGAGGGAGAGTAAAGATATCTGTCGTGAATTTCTCAGGCTTCTTGACGTTCCGGGTTCATGGGAAAAGCGAATAAAGGATTCCCTAGCAGAAATAATTGATGGACACCATTTCACGGTGCAATTATTGATTTCGGCCAATATTATTCGATTTTATCGCCCATGTATAGATTGTGGCATTATTTTTAACTCGATTTTACACGCTTTCGTTGAGTGTCGTTCAGTTAATATTATAAAACGATTTGTTAAACTTAATGTGAAAGGTCTGAACAAAGAAGAAGCGGATAAATATTGGAAGGTGTCCGTTCTATTTGGAATCCGTGGCGGCAAAATACTGTCCTTTCGAACCAAGGCCATAAATAATGCACTTCTGGGTGCAAAATCGCTGGTTGCAAAAAGGTTAGCGGATTACCAGCCTCTTCAGCCTTCAAATTTGACCTTAGGATCCCATCTACAAAGGATGATTCTTGGACTTATGGAGCCCAAGAAATCCGATATTTCCCTTCCCGTTCTCCTCTCTACAAGGACATCATCAAAAAACTTTGAAAAAATTTCAAGGATTTTTAATAATTAATGTTTTAATACATATATTGGAATTTTATAATGTTTTGTCAGTTTTAATTAAAGTTCTTTTAAAATAATTGTGTGTTCATTTGTGATACTTAAATTTTAAACTAAAATGTTTATTCATGATTAATTCGAAGTAGCATCACTTTATATATATTTCCTTTGTTTTATATAAATTTATATGAACTGTGTCAATAAAAAAAAATATATATTGAATCCTTTGGTTAAACAAATATAATGAAATTATCATATCGAGTCAAATCTTCAAATAGTTAACTATATTTCAATATTTGGTCTACCTATACCTATAACTAGATTCAACCTTTGAGCTCAGCATAAGAATACTAAAAGTCGATGATCGTTGTGTAGAGGTAAAAATATCATTCTAAAATTAAGAATGTGAAGATAGTGCAGAGTCAAGTAATCTAGACTCATGTCTGTTTCTAAGATAAATAACTGGTTGGGAGGGGTTTATTTCACAGACCATAATATTATACAAAAATAAAAAACTTTTGAGAGTATTTCGAAAGCATGACGGCTTTACTCAAGAAAAGTGAATTGTTTTAATTGACGTAAAAATATACATTTTATGAGTAAAAAGTTGAGCTTTTATGTTTAATTACTGCAAAAAAAGATCAAGTCTGGCGGAGAAAAAATTAATTCGTAGAGATAAGAGTCGTCTACGGTTTACTGTAATTTCATCGCGAGTAAATTTGTCACGGAGCTTTTTATAGCCGTTTTTTTGTCGCGGGTAAATACATCGATTGCTCTTTTATAGTCAGTCAATTTGTAGTTCTTCTTTTTGTCGCGGGTAAATTTGTCGCCAAGCTTTTTTTGTAGTTAAGTATTTTTGTCGTTCTTCTTTTTTCGTAAGTAATTTTTTCGCCAAGCTTTTTTGTAGTGAAGCATTTTCCGCGCTGTTTATTATTTACTTTGTGGACCTATTCATGGGGACTCTGTCTGGGGTCCCATTGGGTTTGAATCTACTGCTGACATTTTTAGGGAGAAAAAGACACGCGGCTTAAGGGTTGTGCATACCTATAGATATATATAATATATATATATATATATATATATATATATATATATATATATATATATATATATATATATTAGGGTTGTTCTTATTTTTCAAATGTTTGAAATGTTAGCAACATTGTGGATTTTCTGTTTCTTGGTGATAAAAGAAGACGACATACAAAGTTTGAACAAAATCGGTCAACATTACGAGGTCGCGCAACGAGGTCAAAGTTTTAAAAATTTAGTAAAAATATAGTTTTTCGCAAATTTCTTCAAAATGGTGGACGTTACAGACTTCAATAATAATTATTAATTTAAAGGAAATCTAATTTACTACCAGACGTATGTTTGATGTTTTTTAATAAAACAAAGTTTTCAGTAAAAACAAAGGAAAAAATGGAGTGTGTATTGTTAGCTTATTTCATAGCTTTTTTGTATCAATTAACTTCACTCGCCTGTAGAAGATGACTTGTTCGCTTCAGAGTAAAATAGTACTTTTAAGTTTAGTAAAACTTTAGATGATAAATCCAAAAATGACCTTGGTTGCATTCTATCAATTCAGAATTCAGTACAATCTGAGTTTACATCATATGATTCAGAGCCTGTATTGACCTATAAGAAATCGATTATGAAAAAATAAAAAATAATGTGTTTCTTAGATTTGCGTCAAGGTATCCTCTCAAAATTTTACTTTGTCTCTGACGCATTTATAATCCATTATATGCGTCATTTTGTACGCGAGATAGGCTTTTTTAATGTACATATAACTCTCTACTTATTAAATTGACATGATTTAGTATACCAAAATATTAAAGCTGGTTAACCAAGCTTTCATTTGATATGTTTGGTGTTCTAAAAATCGCTATACTTTAAGAGATATAAGCAAATACGTACTCTCCCCCAAAAATTGATCTTTTGATATGAGAATATACGATTACCATCTGGTAACTGCTGTTAGTGTTACCTGGATAGGAAGAAAAAAAGAAGGGAGAGAAGTGAGGCAAAATACTCCCTCCCTTCTCTTTCTCTTTCTATCCAGGTAACACTAACAGCATTACCAGATGGTAATCGTATATTCTCATATCAAAGATCAATTTTTGGGGGAGAGTGTATATATATATATATATATATATATATATATATATATATATATATATATATATATATATATTCATTTGTGTCAATATGCTAACAACATTTAAGGCTTTTACATTCCGACTCTAATTTAAAAAAATACTACAAGACCCATTAACAAAAACCTTTGTTTCTTAAAGATTGTAAGAAAATTGAATAAATGAGTAACAAAACATACGAAAAAATATATTGCGGCAAGTATGTATTAAAAAGGGTATTTTACTTATGCGTCCTTCCTTTCCCCAAATAAATAGTCAAAGGTTCATTGCCTTTAATAGTAAGTATAAATTCATTACCACTCTTGAGGGCCTCACATATTTTATAAATATATAATAAAAATATTCTTCTCATTAACAAAAAAAAAATATTATTATTATTGCCTTAAAAAGTAATAACGTACAAAGTTTTTTATGAGAAACAATATCCTGTGGGCGTGTAGCTGTATGCTGGGAGTTATTAGTCTTGTTTAGTTTTGAGTTTTTCAATAATGGAATTGTTTCGACGTCGTCATTAATAATGGGAAAACTTTAGTCATTGGACGGGAGTAATAACGACCATATTGTATTTGGTTACAAACTATGATATATGATTCAAAAATAAACTTGGAGAACAGGTAAAAAACCCTCCACGGCAGTGTTAAAGAATAATGCCATTATACATAAATATAGGTTTTAGGAAAAGACATTAAAAAGTGATATATATCTTGCGTGAGATAGAGTAGGAGTGTCAGGCCAAAAAACAGTTTTTCATAAAAAGAGATTGAAGAAAACAGAAACAAATAAATATATATATATATATATTTGTTTCTTAACAAATAAATACTCATATTTAAAAATATTTGTATAATATTTAAAAAATATCTAATAATAAACTATTGTCCATTTTCATTACATTATATAATTAGTGACCAGTTTTTCATATGGGTCATGAAATTAATGAAATAAAATTCACTTTTTTGGTTTTTCGTCAATCCCTTGTTATGAGCAGCTGTTTTTCGTGGAAGAGTTTCCTACTCTAGGGAGTCTCAAAGCCATCGTTCATTCCTACAAGAAAGACTAGTAGTATCTGTCCTATCATTAAACAAAACAATTATGTTGTTATTATTATAATATATATATATATGAATATATGTATATCAGGAAACGACAGGGACACTTTTTTCGCCGGGACCCGGTCCAAGCCGGAGCTTAAGTATTGCAAGCCGGGTCAAAACTGGGACGGGACGTTCAAAAAACAGCCCTGACCCGGGTAGGGTCGGGTATCCGGTCGTTTTCTGATATGCAAATACATATATACCTTTACAAATGCCGATCAATTATTTTATATATATAAACAGTAGTTAGGTTTTACAATAAAACCTTTACATATGCCGAACAATAATAGGGAACTTTATTTCTGTATTTTGAAAAAAATGCATTTTTATGGTACTCAATATGCATTCAACATTTACCTATTAAAAAATTCACTAAACGAATAGATGAAAAGTCACAGTATCACCAGTTTGTGGATTCAAAAATATTATTCAGTTAATCCCCTGAGATCAATTTTGTGTGACAATGAACAATAGGTTATATGAACAGAAATTGTCACCTGACATTAATTTTACATTACATATCTGTATAAAGAAGCTGTTATACAAAATGCATAAATCTATATGTACAACATGCAGTTTTCTTCTCATTTTAACATATGTAACATGATGCAGTTTTTGGTATGATTAAGCCACTTGTTTGTTTGCCCCTGCAGTATGATGACACATATCTGCAATATTCCTCTCGCCTAGGAACAATAACCTGCTCAAGGCCTCTCTTATTTTTCTTCATAGGAATATTAACAATGTTAAGATGAATGAGCTATACATATATATTTTTCAATTTATCTTAATTGACCGCCTACTTTTTTAATGATTGGTCAATCACTTAAGAACTCCATTTGGAAGGATCATTTTAAGGAAAAATGGAGTTATATTTTGAAAATAACAAATTGATCAAGTCAGTCAATGTGGACCAGACAGGGTTGCACACATTAACAGAGGAAGAAGAGTTGATAATTTAAATTGTTTATTTTCCCTGTTTATTGCCAAATAGAAAGTGATAACAGATTTGATAATGTTATTTAAACGAGAGGGAAAGAGAGAGATAGAGAGAGAAAGAGAAACCAGTTTATGTCTGCCTAAAAAAGACAATAATGATTTCTTACCATGCTATAAATCATTACAGATAATTATAACTATTTTCCTCATATTAAAAAGTAAGCCCAGGAAGACGAACGAGAGGTATTATTCCCCTGATTTATTTCATTGCAAAAAAAAAAACCGCTTAATTGATGCCACACGTCGTTTTTGATAGGGATGAAGTCATTATTGTTGTATATAAATATATATTTATCACTGCCAATAATTGATTAATATAATATTAATAATATTTTGTGAGATTGTAGATGAATAGAATTTTGGGAACAGGGTTTCATTATATATATATATATATATATATATATATATATCAAACATAACAAATAACCTTTCTAAAAAGGACGTTGTGAAACAAATTTACAATTATTTTATAACAAACATTTTAAAACACACTTTGTTCTTAGTTTCTTTTTAAACATATTTTTACTTTTTATTTATTATTTTAGACTAGTTACAATGTATCTAATATGCCCAATGGCAAAATATACTCGATTACACACACTGTTTATTTATGTCTGTTATAAAACGGCACCAATTTCTTATTTTAATATTATCATTATACCTAAAGGGTTTTTTCTCAGGACAACGTTTATTTAAGCTTCTTAGTAACAAAAGTCATATAATAATTATCAAAAGGCAGAAAAATTAAACTTATAAAAGCCAAAATTTTGATACGGACTTACAAGAGAAGTAACGCTTCTTTAGAGATGAAATTGAAAGTTATTGTTTTTTATGCCACTGTATGAACAATTTTTTCGATCAAATTCAAAAAATTATCGGAAGAGTGGTTTTCGTACATTTGAATATGTAAATTGTGTTTAAAAAATCATGATCATAAAATTTACTGAATTTTGTTAACAGCCAGCATATAAAAATGTTAAAAAAAATTGCTTTATGAATAACCAAAGTATATATTGTTTGCTTATTTATTTTTAGAAAATATATATATATATATATATTTTGCCTATATGGTTCGATAGAATTGCATCCACATAAGCATAATAGCATTAAAATTAGTCTATCGAACCTAGGATCTTATTAATGAGGTAGACCAAAAATGACCATTCCCTCTCGGGATTCGAACCTACACCCCCAACATTGAGAGTTGAACACGCCTTAGCACGCACGGTTATCGAGCTCCCTTAATTTTTTTATTATTTCAAATCATAGTTTTCAGGTGTTTTGTATCTAATAGTCCATATTTATTTGCTGATTATTTAATTTATACAAGTAAAAGTTAAGTAAATCTTTAAATAGCAAATATTAAAGACAATGAAAATAACCATAAGAGTTGATATATAAAATGTACTTATTTTTAGCATTGAACAAAGTTAATTTCCTGCACTAATTCTCCTTCATTAAAAAAAACTTCAAGTGGATTGTGTCTTCGAATGGTTTGGAATTCATTCTATTTGTCTCTAGATAAATATTTGATACCTTGTAGGGATACAAAAGAAATCTCTTCGGTAATATATCTCTTATGAAAAGAGTTTAAATTCACTTTCATACACGAGGGGAGATGATGGCGCTATATTTATATAATCACACGGGACAACTCTGGAATTTTATAGGTCAATCATTTTCCTGGAAATTGAGGTGTCTCCACAGCGATGATAGCAGACCATTTGTTTTAGTACCAAACATTACTAGAATAAGTTCATAATTGTATGTGTTGATTAGGTACGATTGTTTTTGTTTAATTGTATTTATGATTACTTATCCATAAGTTCACTATATTTTGTTATTTACATTGTTTAACAAATTTAATTTGTATTCTATACGATTTTTTTACGAGGGAAATAACATTTTGTATTTGCTTAGCTCTAAAGAATCTTTACTTTTTGCAATAAAGCTCATTCCAATGCTAATTTTGCAAATCATATTAGAGAAATATATTATTTCTATATTTATGTAGCGATTGTTTAAATATCAAAGTAATACTGTATATCTGCCAATGATATTAAGTCTTAAAAAAATATTTAAACATTTTTAAAATATCACATTGCTTCTTAATCGATTTGTAACGACCTTTACGCTACGCAATTGTAGTGAAATAGACTACCAGATTTTAGAGTTTTAGTACACTTTTGGTACTTTTGAAAACCAGCACGGATCTTCGTAAAAATATATACAGTTTTATATCCGCTAAATATAGGAGCATGAGAGATAAATCAATGAAATATATTCTACACACTAATGAACAATTATTATAATTCTATTTTGTCACCCTTGTCGATAAATAGATCCCTTTCTGACAATAAGATGCAAAATAAGGAAGAAATATCAGTTGTCAAATTTAAAAAGAACATATATGTTTACGGTTGAGTTACAAAAGAACTACCATTTGAACATATTGATACATAGACCTATGATCAAAATAGTAGAATACTAAAGTTTATTATTTATAGTATTAACGAGTACTGGATTTAACATGGATGACTTAATTCATTTGGTCAGTCGAAATACCGCATAATACATCATAACAAGTCCAGACCAATAAATATTCTTGTGAACTACATTTGTGCTACATAATGTTGACATTTTAATATTTTGAAAGGGTTTTCAAGATATCTTGAATGATTAAAAAATCCGTGACCGACAGTCAAGCTGCCCATTTTCAAAAAATCAAATTCAGCCGTTTATTCTGGGAATTTTAGTACTGTTTGTATACATTAAAAGTGGACCCATACATAACGGATACATTAAAAATATATGGAAGTGTTTGTTTTCAGTCTTATTTCTATATTCATTAAAAAAAATCTATCAATGTTTTGCTCATTTTCTCATGAAACCGTTTATATGCCCATATATTATTTCTTATGGCTATATATAATATATAATATACCATAAGATATATAATTAATATTATATATATATAAGCCTGTGTTGAGTTTGTGGATACCTATTTGACGCATGTGTGGTTTGTTTATGATCAAACGCCCCATGAGTGACCTATGTTTTAAACATTATCAAGAATAAATCTTGTTCCCAACACTTGTTTTAAAGTCTCATGATAAAGTTTGGCTTTGATGTGGAGTGTTATATTTAGAAAAAAGTACATTACTTAGTTTGTTTATATAAAAAATGCATGTTAATTGAACAGTTCATAGTTGAAAACTATTTCCAATTTTGATTACTATGTAAATTATAAAGGCTAATATGTTTATATAATTTGTTTATTGAATTAATCAGCGTCGCCTTAATGCTATTGTTTTTTTTTGTCATATCGTCACATATTAATGTTATTATATCTAAATTACACGTGTTTTGCCTTTCTTTTTGTTATTATTATTATTATTGATTTATAGTTCACTTTGGAACGTCTTGAATATCTCCCCAACAAGAATAAATACAACCCACTTTTATTGAGGCCCGTCCCTGTCTTTAAAGGGAAGGAGTTCATAAAGCACCTTTATCCATAATGCCAACTTTTTATACCTATCATATTATGTATATTTTCTTTATTGTATTTAATTGCTCAGGATTGTTATAAAAAATGGTATACACGTTGTATTTAAGATTGAGTTTCATTATAAAGAAGTTGATAAGTTATATCCTTATAAAATAACACCAAAATGGGTAATTATTGCAGCTTAAAATAATAAATGTATATAACATACTATTTGAAAGGATTTTATAACTATTTATTGTTAAATTCAATTTATTCATTTCCATTTCAAATTCCGTGATATGCATAGCGCAGTACAAACAAGAATCGGACACACAACTATTAAGAGGTCAATGAACTGCTTCAAAAAGCTTGAATACTTCTTTTTTATTAAAAAAAGTTATGGCTTCATTGCCAAGTATTTCGAGAACCTGTCTTTTGACGACAGTATCTTGCGTTTTCTCATTTTTGAAACCTTGATTATAGTCAAGTTAAGGATTCAACGAATTTGAAAGAAGAAAATAATAACAAAATGGCATTGGGTGTATTTAATTTTCAGGCAGATAACTATAGTCATAGAAAACAATTTTCCAATAATGTATGGTGTACTTTCAGGATGTAGAGCAAGTTTATTGCATAATTGTGATGAAATATTATTATTTTTTTGTACACCCGTAAAACATTTATTTTAAACTAATATGATATTACGTAACATCCAATCTGAGATACATGAAAATAAAATTGTGACATTTTAACATCTAAAACTAGAGTTCATCAAATAATCTATTCACAAAATTAAAAACATTTTTTGATAGGGGGTTTTAGTGCTTCTAAGTTTGTAAAGAAGATTTTGAATTTTTGCGACAATAAAATTATTTGGTTTGATCAGACCTTTATATATAAAACAAATGCTATCAATTCTTAAAATATGACCAAAACTTGTATAAATTTTTTGAATGACTAGATCCCATACTTTTTCAATGTAAAACAATCCAATAAAAAATGCCTTCCCGTTTCAATCTCGGTCTTACAGAAATAACAAAACCTTTCCTCTTGCGTTCTCCATATATGCTTCCGAAGCTCAGTGTATTGGACACCACCCTGAAATATTATTAATTGGTAATTTTAAGTTAGTGAGAGATAATCTTGTTGAAGGATGACTTTATACTATATCTCAGAACAAAGCTGTCCCACTCGTCGCATATTGAAGGGCGAATGATACGTTAAATGACGAACCGTACAATTAAAAGATGCATGTCCAATGTCAGTTTAATTCAAAAATACTGAGAGAAGGAAATGGTTTAAAATAATTTGAGTCTTCTCAGAATGCTGGGGTTGGGAAGGGGGTAGTCATTTTAAATGTGTTTCCGTATTCAAGTTACTTTATGACGCTAATTGTGAGGATGGTGTGCCTATTCGAGACGGGTGTCATATGTGTTTGATACCCTTGTCTTAAAAAAGTAAAGAAGTTGAATCATTTTTGGAATTTATGGGGTCAAACTTGATAAACATTCTGATAGGAAAACCATTGACATTCACTTTAAGAATCGCAATTGCTCATATCTTGTAGCTGTTACGTAACAAGCGTTATATTAATCTGAGTGCCATATTTAAAAAAAGTATTTAAATAAAAGAAAATCGTTATTTTTATCATATAGGAGTTGCTCCTCCAAATATAATTTTTTTTATAGATGCATAATGTCTTCAAATCTCGAAAGATAGTTTTGTACTAATTATTTATTAGTTTTATTTCGTTTTGCGTATAGAATAGATCTACTTTTAAAGGAAATTATACGGTACTAGACTTATCTAGGAACTATGTACTCATTCATAAATACTAAATGTTTTAAAGACATATCTTTTCAGGGTAATATTTGTTCTGCAATATCTCCCTCAAGTTGTCATATATCTCTATAGTGGGTATTGTTCCAATAATAATATGAGATAGTAAGCACCCTCTTGATGATACTAAGCCGATTAGCCGGATTATTCAATGAATGAGTATGTTACATCCGACATATTTTTGAAAAGGATGTTTTTGTTATTTTTTGACAGTTTTCATATCAATAATAGAAATAAAGGAGTCGAATAGGAATCGAATAAAACATTCGGATATAAAATGTGCTCCTATGCATATAACGGTGAATCATAACAGAATAATGAGCTTTGATCATCATGATAAAGTGTAATTTAACTGCTTTAAGTTATATAATAAAATAATAATGTTTAATTTAGCAACACAAACAATCAGATAAGAGAAATAAAATCATATAAAAAAAAATTACCATAGGACGTTTTAGACCAATCAACACACGAATGAAAGTAATATCTACATATATGGATTTCTCTATATCTATAA
>CP045901.1:13278351-13310363 GCA_013387185.1 Caligus rogercresseyi
AGGCTATGATCAAAATGGGCTTCTGCAAAAGTCCAATTGCTCTAATGAGCTTCGAATCTCAATGAGCTTGCAGCTTCATCGTTTCTGAATATATACTCGACTCGTCAACTAAATTAACTAATGAGGTATGAGCCCATTTATTCTCGAAAAAACTTCCATACTTGGCTTTTCCCTTTGATAAACATAACTCTTTAAGACAAACATGGATTATTTTGACAGACAAATAATAGAAAGATTATTTATATTTTTTTGGCCATTAGTGAGCGAAACAAATTCAAAGATTTAACTGTTCATTAGAAAACATAAATAGTGAATTAGTGAATTTAAATAAAAAGTTAATTTTGATCACCAACCGTGTAATTGACTATCAAACCTGCAATCACTTTTATTACAATACATTTTTTGGTCATAAGCATTACATTTTAGGAAAAAGTTTTTCTTCACAAGCCTCCCACCAAAAGAGCTTTATTTTATAACAATTTACTCAATGTACAATCTTCCTTTGAAACCAGATATTTGATTTTGGAGAGTTATTTTTATCACTTAAGAGGAGCTTTAATCTCTCATCAGTTCAAGACTTTGAGAATGTCATTACATCCAATTAGAAAATATAATCGAATATCTGAACTGTACTTAAACAATTAGACCTTCCATGACATGGAGACCCCAAAATGAATTCCCAATTAAGAATATATTTGAACAAAATAATTTCAATATCGTCGTCAGGTAGTGTTTTCTTTAAGTCTCTATGCAAGACTCTACAAAAAAATGCTCCTGTTTTGTGCATACTATTCGGAATCTGGTCTGGGTCACATGTTAAGAAAATGTTACTCCTATTCTACTTTTATGTATTAAATCAAAACATCTTCAAAAACAAAACGCGACCCTTTGACATGTATATTCAAGTTGTCTAAGTAAATTTCAAAACGGCTAGCTAGCGCCATTTCAAAAGCATTACGGCATCAAACATATCACATTGATCATTATCCAAACATGCCCAATGGCAGTTCCACACCTATTTTGTATACGAAATAAGTTTGGTCCATATAACACCCGTTACTAAAATTTTATATTATAGTTGTTTTTTATTGTATTTTTAAACCACAATACATAACGCATTTAAGTATGATAGTGCGATGTAAAAAAGAAATCGAACAATTCTGAAATGTATGACATGTGAAAAACTTATATACTTGCCCTACCATTCCCTAAAATATGCTATAAGCCCAAAACATTTACCGTGGTTATTTAAAATGAACGACTGTATATGAATAATTTTGTATTTTTGGATCGTTCAAGTTCTTAAATTATAATTATGTTTAAATTTTGTTAGATATCAAAGAACCTCAATTAAAAAATTATAGTTTATATTGGTTTTAATATGCAATTTCTCAATGTTCTTTTGGTATGATCACAAAATAAATAAGTGAGCCACATGTGTAAGAGTAATGAAAATATAATCACGTATGTCTTAAAATAAATGAATCAAAAGACCCTCCTTATCATGATATTTAATATGTTGATTGACAATAAAACAATCTCCTTTTGTAATACTTAAATTCGATTAGATATAATTCAAAACATGATATAAAAAACTCCTTCCGAAACTAATATTACATCCAATTTAATCATAAAGCATGCAGGCTTCTTAATCGAATTTTCATAATGCTCCTCATAATATTTTTTCATCATCAAAACACGCATGGATGAAGATCATTGAAGCTGCTCGCAATTATGTATAATTGCCTCTGTTCGTGTCTTAATTGCATTAAAATTTATTTGTTTAATGCATTGCTCGATCGAGCTGGGATGCTATGAGATTCAAAGTGCTTTTATGTCCTTATAAATATCATTTTTAAAGTTGTTGGCGTTTTTATAAATAACATTTATGGATTTTTTTAACTTTAATTACTAAACTATTGTTATGTGTTCTTACAAAAAAAACTTGCACTTCATAACATTAATCAAAATGATCTTGGCTTTTACAATTTGACAAAATTTCAATTTCCACTTTTTATAAACATGTATATATATTTATATATATATATATAGATATATATATATAGATATATATATATAGCTATATTATATATTATATTATCTATATATATATATAATATACACGGTGATCACTTAATTGAGACTCACATATTATCAAACTACAATCTTTGTATTAAATTTTACATAAATAATTTTTAAATCAAAAATGATAGAACAATTGTTAATTTACAAAAGTATTTCAATAAATTTTCACATACCTCCTTTGGCAACACCATTCACCTAACGCCTTTGAACCCTCATGGTGGAGGCAACACAGGCAGGAATCTCTTCCTCAGACAAAGATTTTCACGGTCCAGGACAACCACAACCGTCAGAATGACCGGGTTTTATCTTGAAAAAATGAAGACATCCCCGTGCAGCTGAGGACTCTCTTCAGAAGGCAAAGCCCCCTCAGTCATGGTCTGAGCTGAGAAGAGATTCCTGCCTGTGTTGCCCACCGTTAGGAGAGTTCAAGCTGTAATGAAGGCCAAAGAAGGATATGTGAAAATTAATTGAAATACCTTGTGTAAATTAAACATTGTGCTATCTTTTTGTTTAAAAATTATTTGTGTAAATTTTACTACAAAGCTATATATAGTATATAATATATGATATCAATTTATATATGAATATCTGTAATTATATATATATATTAATCTATAATGTATATATATATATATGCATTATATTATATATATCAGACTTATCGATTAGTCGTTCATTTTAATCGTTCGTTGTTCGTGAATGATGAACGACCAACGATAAACTATATATATATATGTATGTATATATCAGACTTGTTGATTTCGTTGTTATTTGTAATCGTTCGCCATTCCCAAACGATGAACGACAAACGATTAAAATTTTGACGAACGACAGCAAAATTTCTATCGTTCGTCGTTCGTTTTGGCGCCTAAAAAAGCCAAAGATTTTTCGTTTTATTGGGAAAAATTTCCTTTCCAATTTCAATTTTTTCAGAAAGACGAACGAACGATTCAATTTAAAATTAATGACGAACGATAACTTTTGGTGAACAATATATGAACGAAAAACGACAATTTTTTGCGAACGTCCACAAGTCTGTATATATATATATATCCATCCATTTACATGGTTAAGATTAAATGTTTGTGCACATGCTTTTCAAATATAACTTTGCCATCATAAATCATTTTTTTCTTACTTTTTTCAAAAGAAAACAATGAAAAAATGCAAGAGAATAATAATAACAACAATAAATGTTACATACAACATTATAATAAATGGTCTCCTGATGAAACAATTGACACTCTCAAGACTAAAGCACACGCAAAGCACTCTCTTTTTCTCTCTCTCTCCAAAACAAAGACATCATTTCTCAAGTAAAGCAATATATTAAAAAACGTGACGATGGAAAAGTGACAATACAAATATTGACTATGAATATATTAAGATACGAAATTGGACTTGATGATCGTCGGTCCTCTCAATTCACAAAAGAGAGGCACTTCCGGTGATATTTCCCTGTGAAAAAAAGGTATTACAGTAAAAAAAGGTAATTTGGTGGTGTTTATAAAACACGGGAAACAAAAGGGGGTGCAATATCTCATGTGGAGCATGCTTGAATTTCAATGTGGATGGCAAATGCAACTCCCGTAAAAGAGGAGGGCCAATTTTGTTCAAACTGCATATCAATAATAATTTTCAATGTTTTATATACCAATTGCAACGCTATTATTTATATATATATATATATATATAATTATATTATATTAAATCTACCTATATATTATATTTATAGATACCAATATATATATACTCGTTATATATATATATTCGGGTGCGGGAAAGAAATTGCAACACTTACCTAGTGGCTGTGGATGATTTTAATACCGACTTGAGATAGAAAGAGAAAAAACTGAAAACATAGAGACATCTCTCTGGCCTCTCTTTTATTATAGTATTAAACCTCACAAACTTCTCCCTTTCAAAAATATATAATCTAACAGATTTGTTACTAGTTATTTTATTATTTTTACATTATTACACAAAAATTCAATACATTTTGATGCGTTGTTTCTTTTATCTTCTAGATGAAATATGAGGAGCGGTCTTGCTGTCTTCCTCCTTCACTTTCGTCGTCAAATCGGCCAGAAAAATGCTAAGAGAATTAATAAGCTTTGAGAGGAAGCCTAGAGAGCCTTCCGTGACGAAGGGGCATTGAACTAAGAACAAGTCAGTCCCGACAAGAGACGATGGAGTTCCTCTCGTCCAGAATCCTGTCGAATAAGTGACTCCGGACACAGGGGGGAACTCCGTATCAAGGTTCCTCCTCTAGAGTTAAAAACTCAAGCTGTTTAATGTAACGCAATAATAATAATAACAGCTTTGTTATGAAAAAGGGAGAGGTTGGTGAGGTTTAGTTCTATAATAAAAAAGAGGCCAGAGAGATGTCTCTATGTTTTTGTTTTTTTCTCTTTCTATGTCAAGTCGGTATTAAAATCATCCACAGCCTTACCTATTATTTTGTTTACACCCCTCTGCGTCTGTTTAAAAGGATTCGGTCAGAAAAATTTGAAAAATATAGAGCGGTCATATAACTCTTACTTTGATTTTTTATTCTATATATCCGCCCTTAACCAGGGTTGGCACTGAAAACCTCAACCCGAAAAAAAACCACCCGAAAAAACCACTTGAAAAATCCCAGAGAATTTTTTTTTTTCGGGTTTTTAAGGTTTTTTCAAAATATTTCACTTTTAACTTTTTTTAACTAAAAGAATAACTCACTCTTATTATTATACTTTATCAACTTATTATAGACATTCATAATGCATAAATATGCATCTACTGATGAAATTACATACATTAATTAGACGGTATTCTAAATCGTACAACGTAGACTGACTAACAATATTATATGCTCTTCACGTGAGTAGTCTAGACCAGTGTATTCATTAGTAGAGATAGAAAGTCGAGGGATATTTTGGACGTGTGAAAGGGAGAATATCTGAAGGGTGCAATTGAGTTCAAGCTCCTTGTTTATCACTATTCTCTTTCCTCTGAACAGAAGCAAAAACAGAGATTCAAATATAAAATAAATACCTTCCGTTCCGGCCGACTTGGCCTGCTTCATAAGTGAAATAAATATTCCTCAAGAGAGGAAGAGAATAGTGATAACAGGAGCTTGAACTCAATTGCACCCTTCACACATTCTCCCTTTCACACACCCAAGATATCCCTCGACTTTCTATCTCTATTCATTAGTAACGCTTATACAAGAATAAGAATAGGCAAAGAGAGCCACATTATTTAACATACACATTTTAAAACTTCTCAAATACTAAACACAACTTAAGGCAGGGACCTACAAAAAGAGACACGAAGACTAGACTAATCCGGCGACACACTACTGTTCTTAGGCTTTACTACTGCACACACATAATCAGAATAGACAAAGAGAATCATAGTTATCCCATTATTTTACCGTTTTAGTTGTTCTTTGAATGCCCGACGTATTTTGTAATTTGTGTTTAATAATTAAAAGTTTGTCAGCTCTTCGTGTGAGATCATACTCACTTATTAGGTAAAGTATCCATTGATTAATTCGATCATAGAGTAGACCTCCAATTTACATTCTAAATTTATCTACAGAAAACAAGGTTTCACAATGCCTCAAGTTACGGATTCTGGTAGAAAGAAGGATCAAGCATGGCTAGAGGTTGCAGATCTGAAGGATACAAATACTGGAATGCCTAGTAACAGCAAGGTGTTGTGCAGATACTGTGAAACTGTTATCAGCAAAAAAATCGAAAGAGTAAAAGCACACCTGTCGAAATGCAATAAAAGAAAAGCTCCTCCATCAGAACAAGAAACTATTATTTCAGAAACAGAAGATTTAACCTCTCCTCGACCACTTTCATCCTCGTGTTCATACCAGCTGTGCAGAACAGAATCGAGGGTATCCACCTCATCATCAACGTCAGGAGCCATTCATTTATATCCTACAAGAGAATTAGAGACAACTCGATGGATCCCTTCATCACAAAAACATCAAACGAGAAAAGTCGACTTCTTAACAAACAAGTGGCAAAATTCTTTTTCTCACAGAATGTTCCCTTTCATGCTGTTGAAAGTGAGCCAAGTGTGCCAAGATCTTCGTCCAGGCTACACTCCTCCTAACAGGAAGATGCTAGGGGGTGAATTACTCGACGAGATATATGACGAGGTGAAGAAGAAGACTGCGGAATCAATGCTACAAGTGAAAACTGTATGTATTACGCAAGATGGATGGTCATCTGTTCAAAATGATCCAGTCATCGCCCACGCCTTTTGCGACGGACAAAAAACTTATCTTTTGAACCTAATTGAATGTGGAACAGCTCAGAAGACTGCAGAATACTGTGCCCAGATTTTATGCAAGGCTATTCAGCAAATGAAGAATGAGTATCAAAAAGATGTGTTTGCTATATGTACCGATAACGAAGCAAAGATGAAAAAGCTTCGCAAGCTTCTTAATGTCACATATCCCGATATGATAACATATGGATGCAATGCACATTACCTCGCTTTGCTCGAAGCAGATACATCTAGCATGTCTGTAATGAAAAAAGTACTTGAAGTGCATAAATTCTTCAGAAATGTTCACTTGGCGCATGGTCTTTTGAAGGAGAAAGGAGGGAAGCAACCACAGCTCCCAAATAATACTAGGTGGAACAGTCACATAGCCTGCCTTGAAACATTCAATGCCAACCATTCTATATACGTTGAGGTGAGAACGGAGTATCTGGAGAAAGATATATCTATGCCTGACAATGTTGCTAAGAACATTGACAATATTGGACTCTTACGAAAAACAAGTCGTCTACTTGATCAGGTTAAGAAATTTGGAGTAGCTCTAGACACACTACAGAGGGAAAAGTGCACCATAGCAGATGCTTGTCATGTATGGTATGGTCTTCTGAAAGATGATGAATTGGAACCGTTCAGACACGCAATCTCAGTTCGTTTCAAGGAGGCAGTAAGTGAACCCCACTTATTAGCATATATGACAGATCCCCAGTATCATGATAAATGGGAAGAAAATGTCAAACAGGACCTTCAGAACGAAGTTGAGGAGTGGCTTAGCAATAAGAACCCTGAATACCTGATAGAGTTCTTCAACTTCAAGTTGCAGAAATCTGAGACTTATCCTAAGCATATGTTTACAGAAAACATTAGAAAACTAGAAGCCAGCGACTGGTGGTCACTCATCAACAGAAAGTGTTCTTCTGGGACAACTGCAGAGTTCGCAAGGTTTATGAAAAGCCTTCACAGCTGCCCTGCCAGTTCGGCTGGCATCGAACGATGTTTTAGCACTGTCGGATTTGTTTGGTCCAAAACCCGAAACCGATTAGGGATCGAAAAGGCCAAGAAACTGGCCACCGTGTACAGGGCACTTCGGTCTAAAGATTGTAACTCTGAAAGAAGACATTGTGAAGACACTGGTACAGGAAACAAGGCAGCAGAGGAATCTGAGGCCGACACAATAAGCATCAAATTATCTTCGAGTGAAATTGAATGATGGATTATATGTATACTTAATAAAAACAATTTCTATTATCGATTGGGTTTATTTTATTTCTTTGAAGTACATTTAATCTTTAATGATGGATAATGTTGGATTTTTTACGGGTCTTCATGTAGAAGGAGGGGAAAGTATGGGTTTTCGAGGTCAATACTGCTTGAACAACATTTTTTACCAAACTATTTGAATTAACTCTTATCTATTTATTTTTACGTGTGAGGGTGATGTCCAGGATAATAAAAAATATTTTACGTAAATATATACACTGAGAAAGAGTTATAGACAAAAAATATTTTTAAAACGCCCTTCAATTAGCTACAGTCTACATAGACTCAGTCAGATGGCACTCCACTGTGTCGTGGCACCACTTTGATAAATCCTTGTCTAATCTTGCTTTTTCTTTTCAAAAGTCTCGAAAATACTCAATAAACCCCGAAAAAGCAGCCCAGTGGTTTTTTAACCCTGGTTGTGAGAGGAACTATTGGTGTTCCATACAAAAAAAATCAGAGGATTTACATCTGGGGATCCGAAAATCTTTCGACCACAAGTGTGGAAAGTTCTCTTCCCACCACTTCTGTATCACTTTGGACGTGTGCACCGGTGCACCGTTCTGCTGCCAGATGTAAGGTCTTCCCTCGGCCACCTCATCCATCCATTCGTGTTCATCAGTGTGCACTCAGTCAGGTTGACACCAGTGTGCTGTGGCACTCACTTTGATAAACCCTTGTCTAATCTATGTGTCTCTCTTCAAAAGTCTCGAAAAAACCAATAACACCGAAGAAACGCCAATATAATCCCCAAAAAACAATGAACCCCGAAAAAACCCAAAAAAACCCAAAAAACCCAATAAAACCCGAAACCCAGCCCAGTGGGTTAAAAAAACGGGCTTTTCCAACCCTGCCCTTAACCGTACAATATCCTCCAGACGGGACCTGAAGGCCTGACAGAGAGACCGTATGTAATGAGTGTCCATTCCATCCCAGTGTTCATCAACGGAGGCCTTCATGGCTTCAATATTGGGGTGACGAATTCTGCAGGCCCTGGCCTTTACATGCGGCCAAAAATAAAAGTCCAAAGGGCTTACATCAGGGCTGTATGTAGGCTACTTTTCCTTACCCAAAATGGGATGTTCTCTGATAAAAATTCTGGGTGGATTTTGCTGTTAGGGCTGGTGTTCCATCTTGTTGGAGCACCACTTCTTGTTTGGAAATGTGCCTGAACCAGGGCAAAAGTTTGGTGTGCAGCTCTTCAATGTACGTGGCTGCATTCAAGCGAAACCCTCGGGAAACCAAATCAATGGCATTGTGTCCCCTGATGAAGCCACGAAAGACCAAAGAGGCTGAGGCTGGATGTTTGATAGTGGTGATTGTTTTAAGGTGTTCATCAATATCTTCAATAACCACATTCCGGTAATTTCTTTTTTTTCTGACCGGATCCACAGTTCAGGTCTTCTCATCAATGATGATGATGATCCTTCCAAATGGTACAGATTTCAGGTCATTGATCAGACCCTTGCAACGTTGGAGATGTGTCACTTTGATTTGAGGTGTTAATAATGGCCTCTCCAACATCCCTAGGGACTTGCCACCACACTCTTTGACAGCCCTTCTGACCGTACTCTCATCAACACCAAGGTCCTTGGCATGAACTCTCATTCTGGTGATTGGAACCCTTTGGATCACATCACAAATCAATTGTGGTTTCATTTGTACTTGCCACACCTTCCAGATTTCCTCTCGAACCCATGGTTAATGTCCAGCTTTTGTTGAGGCGGTAAATTGTCGATCTTGCCACGTTCAGTTGCTTGGCAATCTCAGTTGGAGTCTTACCCGTGCCAAGAAACGTTGACAATTGAAATCTACGGTCTGTTCCATGTCTCTGCTTATTCTCAGAAGAAAATGATATAAACATAAAGCAAAAACATAATCACTGCTACCGAAGATATTAAGAAATAGGGTTTCGTTACTCTCGTAATTTTTACCTATGTAGGTGGGTTTGAAACACCAATACCCCATTGTTGTGAATACTTCTGCATGACCATATCATGTGCTAGGTTTGACCAATTGTACTTCTACAGAGAAACATAATTTTCTTTGAAAAAAGGTCTGAATTTTCTTAAATCAAGTCATTGGGCTGGCGCTGATCGGCCGTCGCTGGATTGGCTGGTGCTGAATCGGCCGGTGCTGAATACTTCGGCGCCGAATAGGCTGCCGCTGAATCGGGCCGGTGCTGAATCGGCGGCGCTGATCGGCGGTGCTGAATCGGCGGCGCTGAGTCGCGGCGCCGAGTCGCAGGGATGAATGTCCCATTCCCTATATATATATATATATATATATATATATATATATATAATATATATATATAATAATAATATGAAGGGCTTTTGTATCATTTCATTATGTCTTTGTAACGTGTAACAAAATTTAGTATATCTTGTGAACTTTTTTAACGCTTTGTTGTGTCCTTATTGTAGCTTAGGTCTTCTGGTAGTATCTAATTTTAAACTATAATGTTTATTTATGTATTTTTTTATACACAATTCTACTGCCTTTTTTACTTTGTATATTCTGTCTCTTCTGTTACAAAGAAATAAAGACCTATTTAAAAAAAATATATATATGTGATTAATATGCAAATATAAGTTTCTGTTGTCTCTGTTTTTATGCATAATTCATCAGAATGAATCAGCGGCTAGTATATAATTTTGTAAGCACTTAGCAAGCGCTATATAACATAAAAATTAAAAAGAGCGCCTGAACCCGTTACGAACAATAAAATGCACACTGCTTACATTTGTCTATCTGCGATGGCTAACAATGAGCAAATGTTTGTGAAAATGTAGAAAATACCAAAAACATGCTAATAAACTCGCTATTGCAATTACATACAAATGTGTAAAAAACTTTTTTGGTTCCAGATTTGTATTAGCATATTTTTTGTAATTTTCTACATATCATACTCTTTAATTTAAATTTGACAATTAAATTAGTCATTAGAGAATCATCGATCAACTTATTTATGAGTCCGATAAGTTACACATAAAATCAGTAAGGCAAATATAAAAAACACCATAAAAATCATTCAATAAAAAAATCACTCAATTAATAATATATATTTAATCTTTAATTAATGAATGACTGTTTTTGTTTTATATCCTGTACTCTGAACATATGTATTATAGGTATATATATATTTATTTATCATAATATCTTCACATGTGAATAAACATTAAAAACAAAATATATATATATACCACTTGTTTTTTATTGTTGTATTATGAAACATTTAAATTTTAGAAGAATATTACGTTTGCAATACTTTTCAATTTTTTCTCTCTTTATTTCTGTCTTTAAATTAGGCTGTAATATGAATAAAAATAACAGTGGTGGGCACTTCCGCTCATTATTCCGATAATACGTCTTCATATTTTTCATTTAAGAAGTTTGTTTAATGAGATGACGCAAAGTTAAATTTTGAAGTGCCCATCAATTATACAGACGTAAATCAAATAAATAAGCCATCCTACTCCTTGTTTGTGGAACTAACTGACCCTTGAGATTTATTAGTAATTTTATCATCTACGACTTCATTTCAGAATAATCGTAAGAGATGTTATTGAGGATTATATTAATGAAACTATTTTTGTGCATGATTCTAACTATATTAAAAAAAAATTTGAAATAGTTTTGTTTTGTATTATGTCGGACACTTTAATATGAAAGGGAACCTTTGTGAATACTCAGTTTTAATCTATTTTCATATTTTTATTCAACTTTGTCCATTCCCTGTCTGCCTAAAAACATTGAATAAAAAAGTGTAATTGAATGGCACAAATTTGATAAATCAGCGTTTGAAGGAATTAGTCACTCTTTTCGAATTATGTCACGGGATCCGCATGTGTAAAAAGTACGGAGCAAAGACTTTTTTAACGAACCACAAATTAATGTACAAACGTCAAAAGATTTTTTTTATATGTTGACACACATCATACGCAAACTCATTTATAACTTGAAGCTACAATTACTTTTACTTCTTATAAAAGGCATCTCCTGAACTTTTAAATCTTTTCAAAAACAATTGATACAAAATTCTAACTTAATCTGCGCGTGTCCCTGAACGAGGATGGAGATGGACGAGCTGGCCGAGGAGATGCAAAGCAGGAAAAAGCCCATGGAGGAATATCTCTAAGAGCCTTTTTGCTTTTTTATCAATTTAATTTATTATTCAATAAAGGTTAGTTTATAGACAGACAGTTTATTACCGGCTGATACCGGATTGAGTTCTGGTGTGGTGGGACTGATCTAGGGCTAAACCAACCAACAAACAAATTCTACATTTTTGTGCAATCGATAGAGTATTTAACTTCTTACGACGTCATTGTCCACGAATTGAAGGAGCAAAGGTATTTTGAGGTCAAATGCTTGGCTGGAGTCATAGTAAATTGCCTGCATTCCAGGGATGAAGGGGTCATGTGAGGTTGAACACGCAACATTAGATCATAATAATTCACAAAACCGTCATAATGTTTATCACTGCAAAAAGGTCAACGATTCTAATAAATAATTCCTGAAGAAACCCTTAGCATTCTGTGCTCATGTCAAAAAGTTTCAAGTTTCTATATTTATATAACGTTAAATGTACCTACTTCCATCCTCATTTTTAAATCATAAGATTATCAAGTTTTTTTATATGTCAGACTCACAAGAAAGCTTCAAACTTTTTTATTTGTGTGCTAGGAAATGTATTTGAATATATTTATGCAACAGATGAACTTTGTTTTCTTGTCTAAAATAAATGTAGCAATCAAATATGAATTTGCTCAAAGTTAAGTTTGGAGAAGAAAGGATAAAATTGCATTGAAAACTTGTTATCAAAGTTATTTTGAAAGTATCGATATTTATGATTTGCTCATTCGGTCTCTTTTTAGAGATTCAGGAGTTTTTTATGTTTATATATAAAATTAAATAAAATTATTTATTTATTTGACTTTTACAATAAATTTTGATTTTAAAAAATGCAGTTCTCATACTCAGTGAAAGAATGAACGTTTAGTTGTTATATCCTATATGACGATAAATAAGTATAATCAACCGGACATATGACATAGAAAAATGATAAAAATCAGTGTTGATAATTTTAAAGTTTAATATTTGTTTAGTTTTGGAGGATCATTATATAAAAAATACAATTATCGAAATATATTCTTACTCCCCGTATACTACACGACTCATTCAATTTGAAGATTATCTACTGTGTCTAAACACAAATACTTTTAAAAGCAATATAAATCAACTTGACCAAATGTTTTTTCAGTCCATTATCAAATAACTTTCTTAACTTCAAAGATATCTTTAGTATACCAATACGTTGAAACACAAAATTTATTGCATTTATAAAAAGTGTTCCTTCCAAACAGAATCTTTTAAGAAGGCCATGTATTATAGTAAGTAAATTTATTGCTATATTCATATATCAATATAAAAATACAATCAACACTTTAATGTACAAACATTTACTACAAAGACTCACATATTAATTCTATTTACTTCCCCGTGTTATAAGTTGACTCAATATACGGTATGCTAAATTTCCAATTATTATTTTTCCTTGTTTTTATCCATCTAGTCCAAACATCGTCACTTGATGGGATGTAAATAATTTTATAATTAATGTATAATTTATGAAATATTAGAACATAATGTTCTGAAAGAATTATATATATATAGTATTTAGTTATCGTAACCCTTATAATGAAAGTTAGTAGGTAGATTTTTTCACAGTATTATTTGCACGTCATACGTCAGAGAAAGAAAAGTTGTTGGCTAAAATGTTGCTAATTACTGATCTTAATTGAACAGTTATAATTTTTAACAAAAAAACTTTTCAATTCTTATTTCCGCTAATCCCTATGCAAAAATATATTTTTTCTTAGATCCAATGTGTTATCTAATTTACCTTAAGTGATTATAACATTGAAATGGCATGTATGCACAATAAGAACATACCTAGGTTGATAATGAATGGGGTGATGTAAACAAATAGTTTTTATATGGGTTTATATCTTGAGTCTATAAGATACTATTTTATAAACGGGTTCAAAAATTTATCTAATATAATGCTGTGTCTGTAAAAATCGATATTGCAAATATAGTGTTTTTACTAAATATCTTGTAAACTTGATATATAAACTAACAAGAAATATATAAACCTAAACAATAGATTTATTTATATAAATTATTATTCTTATATTGAACTAATACTCAATACTTCGATACTTTTCTATTCATAAAATATCAAAGTGACAGATAATGTGACCCGTTTGGTTTTTGCATATATTATCAATCGTTTATAAAACTAATTGAAACGAGTTTGAATATGTATTTTAGGTTTTAATATTTAATTTTAAAAATATGTATTTTGTTATATTTTTATTCATTAAATTCATTGATCAAACACACGTTTTTTTGCAAGTTTTTACCCTGTTTTTATATATTACATTTTTTAAATATTTACAGCATAAAAATATTTCAAAATGATTACAAAAGATGGTTAGAACTTCACCATTAAACTTTCATTGCTCACAATTTTCTCATTATTTTGTATTTTATATTTTTTAGTGGTGGGCACCGCTCACTTTTTTACTGTTCCGCTCACCGCTCATCCGCTCACTTTGGGCAAACTGATCCGCTCCCGCTCATTCGCTCATTTTTTGAGTACTGCTGGAACAGCTCACTTCATTCTGCTCTTCCGCTCAGGTTGGCGGATAAATAAATGAATAGCTCAATTAAATTAATCAATTTACTAACCTGTAGCTTCTTCTCCGCTCAGAGGTCGGGTTCGGGTCACAAACTTACCATGACTCGTGATTCGTAAAAAAACCGAAAAAGTAAAGTATACTGACTCAGAGTGACCGTCAGACAATGAACACACACGAACACAAACGTATACACAGAGAGAATAAGAGAGTGCCAGAGAGAGACAAAACTTGTACGCCGAGTAAGTAGTACTAAGTAGGGTCCCATATAGCCATTTAATGATATCAACATATGTGTTATGACGTCATTTTTTCAGATGGATTTCTAATCATACTACATGTAATAATAATTTAATAATTATAACAAAGATAATTTATCTCTTTTATATTTAGAGAAGAAAGAAAAAAGTTATATTATAATAATGTAACTTTTCTCTCTCTTCTCTGAATATAAAATGAAATTCTATATGGGACCATGAACGCAACCTCTTTGTTATGACGGGGGTACACATTTTATATATTAAGAAAGGACTGATTGTCACTTATTCTCTCTGCGGGCTGTGGATGATTTTAATACCAACTTGACATAGAAAGAGAAAAAAACTGAAAACATAGAGACATCTCTCTGGCCTCTCTTTTATTATAGTATTAAACCTCACAAACCTCTCCCTTTTTCATAACAAAGCTGTTATTTTTATTATTGCGTTACATTAAACAGCTTGAGTATTTAACTCTAGAGGAGGAACCTTGATACGGAGTTCCCCCCTGTGTCCGGAGTCACTTATTCGACAGGATTCCTGGACGAGAGGAACTCCATCGTCTCTTGTCAGGACCAACTTGTTCTTATGGTAAGTAGTTCAATGCCTCCCTCGTCACGGAAGGCTCTCTAGGCTTCCTCTCAAAGCTTATTAATTCTTTAGCATTTTCTGGCCGATTTGATGACGAAAGTGAAGGAGGAAGACAGTAAGACCACCCCTCATATCATCTAGAAGATAAAAGAAACAACGCATCAAAATATATTAATTTTTTGTAATAAAATGTAAAAAATAATAAAATAATTAGTAAAAAATATGTTATGAAAAAGGGAGAGGTTTGTGAGGTTTAATACTATAATAAAAGAGAGGCCAGAGAGATGTCTCTATGTTTTCAGTTTTTTCTCTTCCTATGTCAAGTCGGTAATAAAGTCATCCACAGCCCTCTCTGCGTATACACAATAACTGCACGACGTGAAATGAGTGGGCTACGCGTGGCAACACTGCTGCCACGTGTCTAGACAGAATAAACAATTTCTGGTGCACCTTTTAGTCCATGCCACGTTAGCGGCATTACATTTAGAACAAAAAGCGAGAAAAAGTAGTCTTTTTTCTATGAGTAATCCTTTTTAATAACGGAAACTTTTTTTATGTGAGCGGATGAGCGGAAGTTAATTTTAGAGGGTCCGCTCACCACATTCCGCTCACTTCTCACAAAGATGATCCGCTCTTTGCATTCCGCTCACCAATTGCTCCCGCTCAGAGCTCAGAGCGGACGAGCGGAATAATGAGCGGAAGTGCCCACCACTGTTATTTTTATTCATATTACAGCCTATTTAAAGACAGAAATAAAGAGAGAAAAATTGAAAAGTATTGCAAACGTAATTTCTTTCATTAAAATTTAAAATGTTTCATAATACAACAATAAAAAAACAAGTGTATTTATATATATATATATATATTTGTTTTTAATGTTATTCACATGTGAAGATATTATGATAAATAATATATATATACCTATATATACATATGTTCAGAGTACAGGATATAAACAAAAACAGTCATTCATTAATTAAAGATTAAATATATATTTTTAATTGAGTGATTTTTTTTATTGGTTGATTTTTATGGTGTTTTTTATATTTGCCTTACTGATTTTATGTGTAACTTATCGGACTCATAAATAAGGTGATCGATGATTCTCTAATGACTAATTTAATTGTCAAATTTAAAGTTAAAGAATATGATATGTAGAAAATAACAAAAAATATGCTAATATAATCTGGAACCAAAAAAAGTTTTTTACACAATTCGTATATTTGCAATAGCGTAGTTTATTAGCATTTTTGGTATTTTCTACATTTTCACAAACATTTGCTCATTGTTAGCCTCGCAGATAGACAAATGTAAGCAGTGTGCATTTTATTGTTCGTAACGGGTTCAGGCGCTTCTTTTTAATTTTATGTTATATAGCTCTTGCTAAGTGCTTACAAAATTATGTACTAGCCGCTGATTCATTCTGATGAATTATGCATAAAACAGAGACAACAGAAATATTATATTTGCATATTTAATCACATATATATATATTTTTTAAATAGGTCTTTATTTCATTTGTAACAGAAGATACAGAATATACAAAGTAAAAAAGGCAGTAGAATTGTGTATAAAAATAATCATTTCCTTTTTTTAGCCTTTAGATCCAAGTGAACCGCAGAATCCATGTTGATATTGACAAGCATTATAAAAACTTAAATTGCCCCATACAATCTCTTTGGAGTCGAACTTTTTCCTTTAAGTCTGTTCATTTTCTATGTTAATTATCACAATGAAAAAAGTTTGTTTTTAATACTATAATGCTTATTTATTTCCTGTCGGATGAAATACTATCGAACCATATAGGCAAAAAAAGTAGGTTTTTTAGCTCAATTTGTATCTCCATATAAATAAATTAGTGAACAAAAAGGTCATTATTGTTATACTTCTATGTGTAACTAGTTAACCATACATTTTTATAGTACATGCCTCCTTACATATATGCAATATGCACGCACGCTCCTGCATAGAATCCATTCGCGTCTGCCTTTTGTGAAATAACTTCCTTTTTTGAAGCAAAAAAAAAAATATAAGTATAGACTCAAGCGCCAATTTAATGATTTATATTTTCATGATTAAGATTAATCGGCTATTTATGTGCAAGCATTGCCAAGCAGTCGTTTTTTTTTCTTCTTCTTCTTTTCCTAGGCCTACATGCCCACTATGAGTAACTCTCAACAACGGCAATCGTAGGAGAGCCTACTACTACCTACTAAGTTTTTGCATTGATATTCCTATGGAATCATCATACCAGGGATTTCTTATATGTATTATGTATATCTTATCAAAAAAAGAAAATAACTTATAATTTATTAAATCCTGAACGTAAATATTTTTTCGCTTTTTTCTTACCTTGAAGCAAAATCTTGAGGCGTTATTTAATCCTGAGCCCAGATTGCCCAGCCTAGTAATGAAAGTTGTCTTCGTAGGAAGATTTATAGGAAGGCAGAGCGAAGGAGAGAATTAAAAAAATCATGGACTCTGTTATAAATCATTTGCTTGCAATTCATAGGCTATAAATTACAAGAGAAGACTACCCATCATAAATATAGTCTTAAGTAATCATTTCGCGAAACCATATCTGAACCACCACCTTATTAGGTATATATTTTTGGAACCAGGCTCATCATACCTGAGTGCTCCTACGGTGATTACAACTGGGTATTACTTACTTATTACCACTGTGGTTTTTGCTAGCCTAAGTTAAAAAATATATATTCATCCTGCGTTTATTAACTATATTCAATTTTTCAGAATGCAAAAGAAAATACTTTGGAAAATGAATTTAAATGTATCTTTCTTCTGTTTTTTTTTTCTGTCATGTCTATATCCTCCAATCAATAAAGTATCACCTAATGATCAAAATAATGTATCATGTCACTAATCAATGAAAATAGTCCCATATTTAATTAAATAAGATTTTGAATTATTATTATTAGGTAAAGTATTTTTATATGGCCACCGAATAAATAGTCGGTTTTTAAAAGGAGCCAAGGTCTAAGTATTCTTCACAACACACAAGGAAATAGTTCTGCGAAACAACCGTCTTAAAAAAAATAAATTTTACAACAGCTTGAGCACAGAAAAAACGAAACTTTTCCTTTAAGTGAACAAAATACAATTTGGCACTAATACTGTTTTTTTATATTGAATAACATGAATGCACAATAAAGTATGCTTGTATAATATATGCTTCGTGCAGTTCGAATATATATTGTTTGTGTTGGTACAAATTTTAGAATAATCTTTTGAGATTTTTATTTACACATTTTGAGAAATGAAATGAAAAACATGATCATAGTAATAATGTCTTAAATATTTGCAAATTTTATAATTATATATAATTGGAGTGGAGTTATGAAATGCATAATGTGAGGATTGTAAATAAAGAGACCAAATCTTGAAACTGCGTCCTTTATTATCTCTTACGTGATACAAATCATAAAAGGGGGAATGTTTATTCCACAAATAGAAGGGAGGGGGGAGCGAAGAGTTAAAATTAAAAGGTCTCACAAACTCTTCAATAAACATATTTTTTTAAAGTTTGTAACTAGGGCTGTCAAAATTGCTCAAAAATGACATTCGAATATTCGTTTAAAAAAAATCACGAATTCGAAATAATTCGATTTTTTTTTAGAAAAGAATTTCCAAAAAAAGTGACGACGTTTTTTTAAAAGAAAATAGTAAAAGTGTTTTTTAACATTCGAATATTAATTTTCACGTTCGAATTCGCTTTTTGGGATACTATCGAATTCGACTTTCGAATATTCGTTGACAGCCCTATTCGTAACTCATTTTTTATATTCTACGTCTAATAGTCCAATGCCATTTATGGGTAGATGTGATAAAAAAAAAGTATTACTTTTTTTAGTAGAGCAGCTGATGCATCAATTCAATAGATTCTCATGATATGAATCGAGAGCCTTCAGAAGAAACAAATCATTGTCTTCAAAATATTATTTTTCTTGATATTCTTCTCTTGAACAGTGTTTATTATAATCTTCTTCTATTTTTCAACGAATCACGTCCGAGAAAAAGTTGCCCATTTGCTATTCTACATAAATTGAGCTGTGATTCCTCGGATCTCCACACACATAACTTAATAACATTTACTATTACCTGAATGAATAAAACAAAACAAAATATTCATTGGTACTGCTCTCTATACGCATAGTTTTATTATCCTAGACGGCAATGCATTTGTGCCAACGATACTCTGCCTTAAACAAGGTACCATGGGGATAAATAAATTAAGCTCACGGTCGCAAAGGGCAATCACAATTAAAGGTATACGTACAAATCATGTTTTGTATTTTTGAAGTTCATAGCTTGCGATTTCAATCATGGGAGTGGCCAAATGCCAAAAGGTGGTAAATTCCTATAATTATGTCGGTAAGTGAAGTGTGCAAATCAAATGTCATTGTATACAATGATATTAAAAAGTGAAGGCACATATATCTTGAGTTCAAGGGATTCAAACAGTTTTTAAACGCATATCTTTAACTTTTATATCAAGTATACAGAAATGAGGTTTTTTGCGCATTTTTATTATTTAAAAAAAATCCCAATGGGAGACATACATTTATTCAGTTAATAAAATTATTAACAATAAACAAAAATAATCACATATTATAAAATTAAAAGGAAAAGACATATAAAATTGAAATATGGTAAAAAAACATGTTTTATAAAAATTTTATGTAGATGCATTTTTTTAAATGTTTCCTGAGATGTTATATTCTTTTAAAGCCACCTCCGCTATCCTGTGGAAACTTGTAGTTCTTGAATCTGGCCTTCGCCAGAATTGATTGGAGTTTTGCAATGACTTTCGAGGCCAGTCTCAGTTTAGGGTCCTTACTTACAAATCCATATAGGATCTCGTTTGGGCTCAGATCCTGCCTATTTTTATCCTTTAGGCCTTCTTTTATAATTTTCAAGGGATTCAAACAGTTTTAAAACGCATATCTTTAACTTTTATATCAAGTATACACAAATGAGGCTTTTTGCGCATATTTATTATTATTGATGATTTTACCCCTTAAAAAAATAACGGTTAATAGTCTAAAAGAAACTGTGAGTATTGTGTAATTCATGTCTACAAAACGGTTAGGTAATAAAGATTAGCTGCAATTTTGCACATGTAAATATTCTGTACATTAAAAGTTATTTGAGATGGGTGTATATATATATATATGTATATATATATAATTACACGTTATTCGTAATATAAAAACTACAATATAAATCAATCAAAATCTTATGATTATTATTCATAATAGCACTTCTACTGACTGAAGCTGTTCTAAATCCCAATGAAGTTGATAACATAAAAAACCGTGTATAGTATTTATGGCCATGGGTACTTAATAACAATATAATATAAAATTGAAAACATGGTCGCCTCTTAAGCAACTTAATTTCCTAATATTTAATAATACTTTATAGTAAATCGAGTCCTACAACCAAGCAATGAAACAAATGAAAATGATAGTATCCTCATAAATACAGTTCGCAGAGTCATAAACAAGTCAGTAAGCTCCTCTGTTATTTTCTATGAATTTGACTTGTTACATCTAGAACTATAGATGGCATTACAGGTAAATGCAATTCACGGATAAAATGAGGTAGCCCCAATTAAACACCTAGGTGAAGCACAAAGGCTCAGGCAAACGATCTATATATATTATAATTGGATTTTATTTGATTCATTTAATTTATGATATCACAAAATAGTGCATGTATCGGATAAAATAGTTTTACTTATAATATTGCTTTTAACCTTATTTATATCACTCAAGAATATAGGTATATGTGTATATCAGACTGCCAATTAGTCCGGTTTTTTTTTGTTTCACGTGATTAAAAGATCAGGTTCCCTTCAGAAATGTAGGTGAAAAAGGTACCCTCGTAAGCAATGGTGTTAGCACGTTAGCCTTGTTATACATACATGTAGATATCTCCATATACATTTTTATTAATATCTTTTTTTTAAATTGTATACAATGAAAGTGTAAATTTCAAATTATTGTGTAGATTTGTGAAAAATTCATACGTAAACAATATATATTTTTATTCTCTTTTGTTTCGCCATAAATACATCCAGCTGGATATAAATAAGTGTCTTATAACGTTTAAAAATTCTATTGAACCTAGGATATTTTAATTGAGCTTGATTGAAATTGAAATTTCCCTCTCAGGAGTCAAACCTGCACCCTGAACACTAGAGTTGAACATCCTTTAAAAAAACTAGCTATCCTTTAGTTTTTCCCCCTATTGGGTTCGAAGGAATTGCATTAATGTGGATTATATAAGCAGATATTTATTCGTACTAATAATATATATATATAAATTCATTAATATATCTATATATATATATATAGTAAAATACATATGCTTATTTATATCCACATGGATCATTCGATCGAATCCAATATATATATATATATCATATATACAATAGAAAATATATATATATATATTATATATAATATATATATATATATCGATATATATATATATATGATATATACTAGAAATATATATATATATATATCTTCTACGAAATATTTCATGACCCTAGGAGGCAATTAGATTTTAGTTGGAAATAAATCAAGCATGAGATTTGTGATAAACACTATTTACATTACACTGATAATATTTATATATATTTTTTTTTGTTTTTGATGATTGGAAGTGCTAATTGTTTGAATATATAAATATACATCATGCATTGGAGAATATACGGTAATGAGCAACCAATTCATATATGGTCACACTGAGTTACTATTTACAGGTTTGTTCAAAAGTGTGTTGCCCCTGATACAAAAAAGGGAGGATCTAATAAAGTTATATCCTTTTATCGAACATAGCAACCGTAACTTGAGACCTTCTTCTTCGCAAATTAATGTCAATGTGTCAAGTAAATATGTGATTGTAAATTTAAAATTAATGACTGTTTAAAAGTATTTTTTTTTGCCCAATTCATTCAATTAAGTAAGTATCGATATGAAAAAAAACATGCTTGCATTTTTTTTTTCAATAAACAGCCTCTTCAATACAATTATTTATCTTTCCCACACGGGATTCAAACTGTGTCTTCATTTGTAGTTGAACATTCTTATTATCTAATCTTACGCGCTCCTTCATCATTTTTATAGATAATTTCCTGGTTTGCAATGAAAATATTTTATAAATGTAAAATATGTTTTTTTGTATATTATTTATGGCACTACGGTAAAAAATAATATATGTAGAAAAATATATTATAAAATAAATTTTTTTTATTTTAAATATCAAAGAAGAATAAATAATATTTCTACGATTTATTAGTTTTTCTATTTCTTTTTTAGCTATCAGAATAAACAAAGAAAGATACTGGAGCCTCTTAAATCAAAGGAACATTGAATAGTCAAAGTCACGTTTCATTCATTAAAACATAATTCAATCCGGCCTCCACAACTCACTCATATGCCCTCACGAAATAGCCTTTATAGAACGATTACAGGCATTTTGTACTTCAGAACCCCCAAGGTAGTACTGGGTTTTAAAAGTGTAAAATAATATTTTGATTTTTGTAAATAAGGCATCGCCAATGAACTAAAAATATTTTTTTCTTACATATAATTATAAATATATGAAATAAATTATGCAAACAAATAAATATTATTCCTTTCAACCCCAATTGTATTTTGTGATATACTTTTATTCAATTAACTTGCTCAATCATTTATTCTCTTTATTTTTTCGTATATCATTATTTATTCAGAAAATTACACATAATATAATGTTAAATAAGCATTGTAGTTTAAAATTAGTTCCCTTAATATAAAAGTTATTATCAATGTTAAAACAAAACACAATACATCGGACAGTAACAATAATTATAAAATTATTCGTAAAAAATTAAATTCAATACAAGTATTGAAACATTGTATCTGAATAAAGTACACTAAAATTTGAAATTTCCCAGGATAAATCATTTCCACCGAAGGGGTAAATTATAATATTATTTATTTAACTTCTTAAAAATTTTGTTACCTTAATTAGGTTTTTAGTAGAGAGATATTGCTTTGAGCCGGATGGATAAAATCAGACTAAGTCCTGTGATTTTTTTTCCCATAATATAAATCAATTCGTCCCTTGCAATAGATTAATCACTGTTCATTTCGTTTCATCATATCGACGATAAATAGATCCATACTCAACGATAAGATCATAAAATATTGGCATTCAACCACACTTAAATTTGTATTACTCTAAGTTTTTTTTTCTTCTCAAAAGTAAGGTCTTTATTTATTTCCTAATTATATACAAACTTATATATTAATTATTATAAACGTTTCAAAGGACAAATTGTATTAGGAAAAACATAACTTAACAAATATTACAAATTAAATGCCCCATAAAGACCTATCAACTCAATTATAAAAAGAACAACGATACACTATAATATAATTTGTGACAAAGGTGGGATAAACAACTTTTCTTTAAAATTTCAAACTCAACTCAAGGAATGGTTTTGCACACTCAGTTTAAATAACTATAAATGTATATACCTATATACACACATATAACCAGTCTTTTAATAAGTCTCCAAATATTTATTTACTCTCTTACGTTGAGGTGGCAGGTTCGAATCTCTATAGGGGGATGGTCATTTTTGGTCTACCTATTTTGAAAGCCTAAATAATTCAAGCTTAAAATGTAACTGGCATGGAGAAGTTTTTTGTATACAAAGCGAATTGACCTATTCAATACAAATTGATCTCTCAAATGATTTCCGTATCTACTTGCGATTCCATCAATAGGGGAAAATTCATAGAAAGAAGAAATTGGTTGAATGAATTGTTTGACCAGAAATATATACCTACCTTAAAAGAAGAAGGTCTCAACTTGGTGGAGGCCTGGTCTTACTACAAATATTTTACTTAAAATATTCTTAAAGTTTTTACAACCTCACTCTTCGCCTGAACGTGAATGGCGCGATTATTTAGTGACCCTTTTATTTTAAAACATCTCATGTTTGGAACTGGACTTGTCCACTACAGATTGCTCTATATTCAAGGAGTTGGCAGCTTTGTCAGAGAGTTATATGGAGAATTTCACTCATATTTGACTCAAATAGTACTCGGATATTATTCGTCAAAATATTAAACGAAGAACCCTTTTAAAGGGATAAAGAAACCCAGAGAATTGAAAGATTGTTGCTGATAGAAAACAACTAACGTTTGGCGACTAGGATAATATGTCATCATTTAAAACCGGAAGATTTTATTTACCTCTTTTGAGAGGATCTTCAACAACATATCCCATTGAATCCTTGACATTGCAGTTCCTCGTTAAAGAGTCCCACTCAGAAAAAGCGGTGAAATTCAAACCCCATTTATCCCCCACTGGGTTTACTTGGAGGATGGAGGAAAAATATTGGTGTCACTTGTGGGAATTATCATCCACAGAAATTTACTGCCCAATTACAAATCTCCGATAATCTAATCAGATTTTTTGAGCACTGCAAGGATTGTTGATTACATGTATGTGGACCCATCAACACGCCTTTTGTGATTGCCTTGCTCTAAAACAATTATTAGAAATTTTATCACTCTAAGTTCGAGTTCATCCCAAACTTAAAAGAGGAAAATATGAGGGGCACTGTTCTTTTCGGCGGTTTCAACACCGGGAACACTGCAAAGAGGAAAATACCGTTAGGGCGTTGCTACTTAATTGCAAGCCTACATAGTGAAAAAGCTGATGGAGGGGAAACCATCAATGCGAGAGATCTTCGGTCAATCATAGTTTCGTCCGCTGCTCGTTACGTGGCATTTTCCTTTAGGATCCCAAAGGTACAAAGTTCGGCCTGGATCATGCTTCGGAAGTCATCAAATATTTCCCTTATACTCTCCCCTGCACACCAATCCCTGAAATAATCATCAGAACAATTCAAGAAGTTCAAGAATAAATAATGATATTTTATCCATATGCTTATATTATTCTCTATTTTTTAATGTTTTTTAAATATTTATCCCATTAATTTATGTTAAAAATTATTTGATATTTACGTTTGCATTTGTTAGATAATATATCGTAATAATTTTATGTTAAGATTTAGTTGATATATACATACGTTTGTGTTTTAAGTTTTCTAAAAGGAAAATATTTAAATTATAATGTTTATTTATGTTTTGTATAAACACAATGTTTCCTTTTATAACTATTTATATGTATATATTTTTATGCACGTTATAACAATAAACCTTGCTGAAAAAAAAAGGCCAAATTTTGGTTATTTTCTTTAACGTTAGATGTCGCTAGTCCCATGAAATGACATCACAATCCTATTTAAACCGATTTAAAGGGATTAAGTTTGATGATCTGAAATATATCAATCACTACACATTGTGTGAGATTCCAATGTAAATAATAAAAGTACTTGTTATAATTTTCCAAAAGCTCTAGCATCAAAGCGCCCCTTGCGGACCAAAGATGAACTAAATTTTGGCCATTACTTTAGGGAAAAACGGAAGAATTTTATTTTATGCTGCACTACTTTACTTTAACGCGTTAACGCTTTAGGTTCGATAGACTATTTTTCACGCTATATTGCTTATATCCTGTCGGACACTGCAATTTTATCAAACCATATAAGCAAAAAATAACCTTTTGAATTGCCCTGTACGTTAATAGAAAAGGAAGGGGGGGGAGCTAATTAATTCTAAATAATTCATAATTACCAACATATGCTTTAAAGTTCTATGTTTAGAAGGCACTAATTACCTGAGGCACCACTCTACCACTCGCATAATTCATTTGACATTTCATGTAATTATTTTAATATACAATAATTCTTTGCATGACATAATATGAGTCTGGGCTGTGATTGGTCATAAGAGAGTACGTGTGTATCTGATTTAACTGCGCTTACTGTTTTGGTAACTTTCTCATTATGTTGTGTATAAGTAGGTTAGTATTGGTTTTTCTTTCTCAATAAGCGTGTGATTTAACTTTGCTTAATCTTGTTGTAACAACTGACTAAAGGGTTTTTCATTATATAGAGTAATTATACTGAAACTATTATTATATATCTATTCCCCCCAATAATATGTTTTAAAATAAACAAATGACTGAAAAGTATTTTAATATTTTTATAATGTGATACCTTACTATAAACGTAACAAATAGATGGATTAATTATATATATATATGTATATGTGTGTGTATATATATCGATAGTATATGTGTGTATATATATATATACACACCACACACACCCCATATATATATATATATATATATATATGTGTTATATAATATATGCATATATATATATGAATATATATATATATGTATTTATTTATATGTTTGTATATATATATATATATTGTGTGTGTGTGGTATGTGATGTATATATATAATATACATATATACCTATATGAATATATATATATGTATACATTAGGGCTGTTCTTATTTTCAAATGTTTGAAATGTTAGCAACATTGTGGATTTTCTGTTTTTGGGTGATAAAGAGAGACGACATACAAGTTTGTACAAAATCGATCAACATTACCATGTCGCGGCAACGAGGTCCCAAGTTTTAAAATTTTTGTAAAAATATATTTTTTCGCAAATTTCTTCAAATGTTAACGTTACAGACTTCAATATAATTATTAATTTAAAGAAATCTAACTTACTACCAGCACGTATGTTTGATGTTTTTTAATAAACAAATTTTTCAGCAAAACCAAGCAGAAAGGGAGTGAGTATTGTTAGCTTATTTCATAGCTTTTTTGTACCAATTAACTTCACTCGCCTGTAAAAGATACTTGTTCGCTTCAAAGTAAAATATACTTTTAATTTTAGTAAAACTTTGAATGATAACATCCAAAAATGACCTTGGTTGCTTTTAATCCAATTCAAAATTCAGTACAATCTGAGTTTACATCATATGATTCTGGAGCCTGTATTTATTTTAAACATATTATGTTATGGGGAATTATATAATATAATATTTTCAGTATAATTACTTCTTTATAATGAAACCCCTTTAGTCAGTTGTTACAACAATGATTAAGCAAAGTTAAATCACACGCTTATTGAGAAGAAAAACCAATTACTAACCTAATTATACACCACATAATGAGAAAGTTTACAAAACACGTAAGCGCATTTAAAATCAGACAAACACGTTCTTCTCTCATGACCATCACATCCAAGACTTCATATTATTTGTCATGCAAGACTTATTGCAATATTAAAATAATTAACATGAAATGTCCAAATGAATTATGCGAGTGGTAAGGGGTGCTCAGGTAATTAGTGCCTTCTAAACATAGAACTTTAAATGCATATGTTGGTAATCTGAATTATTTATGAATTAATTTAGCTACCCCCCCCCCCTTCCTTTTCTATTTAACGTACAGGGCATTCAAAAGGTTATTTTTTGCTTATATGGTTTGATAAAATTGCAGGTCCGCGGATTTAAGCAATATAGCGTTTAAACCCATTATGTCCTGGATTAATTTTAAACAATTTTGTTTCTTTGATTTTCAATGAAACTTGGCAAAATCCTTACTTTGATATATAAAATTGATTTGCCAAATTTGAGATTTCACAAATCAATAGTTTAGCATTTATTAGCTGTTGCGTACACGCAACGCTAGGACAATAAGCGACAAAAATGTATTATTTCTTATTTATTTAGAACATACCTATTTGTATACTTATTCTTATACATACCCTATATTTAGTTTAGAGTTTCAACTAAAGTGGTACAGACGTGAATAAATTATCGAAATACAAGTGTAGGAAGATTTCTCCTCTGTTCCTCGTATTTGTTCAAAAGGTTTCAATACAGTTGCAGAACATTTTCCAAACTTTTTTTTTCCTCGTCTTCACTCCACCAATTGATTTGCCTTGGTACAAATCATAAGCTCCGAGGTATCCTGATTTCAACATTGCGACCACACTTTATATCCGAAGGGTATAGGTTTATTCCTGATAGCCGCTTGCCCCATGCTTCCCGAAGTATTGAATCATGGATTCATCATCCGAGATGGCACGTGTTGGTAAAAATTATCATGATTTCTTCTGCAGATGTTTTAATAAGGGGTACCTTCCAATACTTTTTCCTTTGGATCTAAGTGGATATAACGCATGATATCTTCAAACTTGTTCCTTCTCATTGAATTATAGATGGCGTGGTTCTTCAAGTCATCGCCATTTGTCAGTAATGTCGTTTACTTGGTAGTGGATTGTATCCGGAACAGATCAGAATCGCCAGAACACTTTCATTTCTTCCTTAGAAACTGTGAATGACATTGCGTTCTTTTCGTGAGCATATATATTTGTCTGTCTACTTATAAAGATATCAATTGATCATCAAAGAATAGTTAATAACTGCTCAGGAGTTAGATTTGCAAATTGTGAGTAGTTGTCTTCAGGAAATAAATCCTCTGTGATACCTTGTTTTGGGATTTTCGCCACTCGTAAATGACATGTTTTTTGTGGGTGTAGACTTATTCTCTTATTCACAGTCGGAGTCCTGGCCTAATACTCTATGACCCTTGCCAGTGTGAGCCGGAGCTCTTAGTTAGGGGCCCGATAAATTGGTTAAAGAATTGGCGTTTCGATCGTTTTCATAATTGGAATCCTTATCAGTTACTATATGAGTATCCTAAGGTTCAGTAAATACATCATAGTCCTTATTATCTTCCAAATCTTCGATCAAATCTACAATTTCATTCAAGCATAACCCTCTGTAAAAACATAACATATTATCCTAGCGTTGCGCTCACGTAACACAAAAGAAACATCAATAATTTTTTACAAGCACGTTCAAAATCGTTATAAAAGGTATACATAGTTTCAAAATATTCCCAGTAATATAATATTTGATAACATTCTTGTCAAAAATAATTTTATTTAGATATTAAGACTTACTTACTTCTGCCGAGCCTCCATTATGATGTAAGATAAAACTGATAAACGTTCCCTACACCAACAACACTGCACCACAAATGAAATATGACGTAATAACTTGCATTAGCGTCATATGAGCACGTCTGAACCAGTTGCGACCTGTCTGTCATCATAATGGGACTTATGAATAAAATGTATTTTCACATTACGTTGCATGAGCGCAACACTAGGATATAATGGTTAAAATAGTCCTATCGACCTAAAGCGTTAAGTAAAGTAGTGCATGCATAAAATAAAATTCTTCCTTTTTTCCCCAAAAGTAATTGGCCAAAATTTTAGTTCATCTTTGGTCCCGCAAGGGCGCTTTGATGCTAGAGCTTTTGGAAAATTATAACCAAGTACTTTTATTATTTATATTTGGAATCTCCACCAATGTTGTAGTGATTTGATATATTTCAGATCATCAAACTTAATCCCTTTAAACGGTTTTAAATAGGATTGTGATGTAATTTCATGGACTAGCGACATCTAACGTTAAAGAAAATAACCAAAATTTCCTTTTTTTATCAGCAAGGTTTTTATTATTATAACGGCATAAAATATATACATATATACTAGTTATAAAAGGAACATTGTGTTTAATACAAAACTTTAAATAACATTATTTTAAAAATTATTTTCCTGTTAGCAACCTTAAAACACAAACGTATTTATATATCAACTAATTCTACACATAAATTCTTACGATATATTATCTGACAAATGCAAAACGTAAATATCAAATAATTTTTAACATAAAATTAATGGGATAAAATATTTAAAAAAAACATTAAAAGAATAGAGAATAATATAAGCATATGGATAAAATTCATTATTTATTCTTGAACTTCTTGGATTGTCTGATGATTATTTCCAGGGATTTTGGTGTGCAGGGGAGAAGTAGAAGGGAAATATTTGATGACCTTCCCGAAGCATGATTCCAGCCGAACTTTGTACCTTTGGATCCTAAAGGAAAATGCCACGTAACGAGCACGACGAAACTATGATTGACCGAAGATCTCTCGTATTGATGGTTTCCCCTCCCATCACTTTTTCACTATGTAGGCCTTGCCTTAAGTAGCAACGCCCTAACGGTATTTTCCTCTTTGCAGTGTTTCCCGGTGTTGAAACCGCCGAAAAGACAGGCCCCTCATATTTTTCCTCTTTTAATTTGGATGAACTCCGAACTTAGAGTGATAAAATTTCTAATAATTGTTAGAGCAAGGCAATCACAGAAGGCGTGTTTGATGTCCACATACCTGTATCCACAATCCTTGCAGTGCTCCGAAAATCTGATTAGATTACACTATGCACAAAAAATGACTTTTGTCTTGCCAACGCAAAAAACAATGAATCTAGTAATTTAGAGAATGGGGATTACAGATATATGATTATTTAGTCGTGATATTTGTTTTTCTGGCCACAATTTAAATTTTAAATTTTCATGTTTTAGGCCAATGGTACATACGGATCTATGATTTTCAGGGACAAGGCAGCATTAACATTAATGCATTACCATACAATTTCAAAGAAAGATCCAATAATCTATTGGTAAAGTAATATTTCCAAAACTCTGATTATGTAATGAGATATTGCATTATAGTCGTAAAAAATGGGACAAAACGGACACTTTCACGTTATGATAGATATATCACTCATGGACAATTTTTTCAGCTACAAAGTTATATTTACATACGTTTCCAGGCTTTAGAAAGGCATCGAGACCATTAGAACCATTAAAACGACTTTATATCGAATAATTGAGCAAAAATCATTAGGCACCTATTCTCCTCATATCTATGATCATCGTTCTAAAGGTTTCGTGGATTATTAAAATTTTCTTCGGTTCCGTAACAAAAGGATTAATATCAATATATATACATTTGCATGTATTCTACCTCAGTAAGTTACATGTCCTTAAAATTAAAACAATAAATTTTTATTAATGGAAAATATAAATACAAAAATATTCATATTGAAAAATTATATTCGAAATAAGTATTTAGTATAAGTTATATTGATATTAATCCTTTTGTTACGGAACGAAGAAAATTTTAACAATCCCGAAACCTTAGAACGATGATCATAGATAGAGGAGCATAAAGGTTTCGTGGATTGTTAAAATTTTTCTTCGTTCCGTAACAAAGGATTAATATCAATATATATATATACATTTGCATGGTATTCTACCTCAGTAATTACATATCCTTAAAATTAAGACAATAAATTTTTATTAATGGGAAAAATCATAAATACAAAAATATTCATATTGAAAAATTATATTCGAAATAAGTATGTAGTATAAGTATATTGATATTAATCCTTTTGTTACGGAACGAAGAAAATTTTAACAATCCACGAAACCTTTAGAACGATGATCATAGATATGAGGAGCATAGGTGCCTAATGATTTTTGCTCAATTATTCGATAATAAAGTCGTTTTTTAATGGTTCTAAGGGTCTCGATGGCTATTCTAAAGCCTGGAACGTATGTAAGATAACTTTGCAGCTGAAAAAATTGTCCATGAGTGATATATCTATCATAACGTGAAAGTGTCCGTTTTGTCCCATTTTTTACACTATAATGCAATTATCTCATTACATAATCAGAGTTTTGGAAATATTACTTTACCAATAGATTTATTGGATCTTTCTTCGAAATTGTAATGGTAATGCATAATGTTAATTGCTGCCTTGTCCCTGAAAATCATAGATCCGTATGTACCATTGGCCTAAAACATGAAAATTTTAAAATTTAAATTGTGGCCAGAAAAACAAAACCCCATTGTTCTAATAGCAATTTATCATTGCATGGACTCCATACAATCATTTTGAAAGTTTTGGCCGTTGGCAAATTTTTTGTTGCATAGATTATC
>CP045901.1:13310463-13325165 GCA_013387185.1 Caligus rogercresseyi
ATAACAAATAAAATAAATCGACCAAATACTTTTTAATATAAATTTTAATTATATATATTTTAGTAAAAATAAATTATATTCTAAAAAGTGCAAACTCTATGAACTCCAAATTTTCTAGAGAAAAGGAATTACAACATAAATAGGTATTACGCATCTAATTAAAATATATTTTGGAAATTATAAGGCTATATATATAATATATAATTATATATATATTATATATTAGACCTCCCAAAAAAACCACTTTTTTAGTTCTTTTACATATACCCAGCGATTCTGGTTCATTTTTTGATGCTGAAAACGAGTATCTAAATAAAAAATCTCTAGCATTGCTAGAAATCGGACGTCACTGGTGTCAAAGGTTTCGTTATGAAGCAAAACTTTTTAGTTATTACTTATTTTGAAAAAAACTAGTTTTACAAAATTTAGCTATGATCAATTGATGACTTTGTTATTTTTTGCAAATTTTCGTCAAATAATATTTAGTGCCAATAAATGAACATAAGTGCTGACGCACCAACCATTTTTTAAATAACAGCTCCTACTAGGGTTCTTTATAGTTTCAGGAAGGAAAAAGAAAAAGAGGGTACTCAAGTGATGTTTTTAAGTTATCTTTTAAATACAATACAATAACCATTTAATCTTATTTCATCAAAACCTGTTTTTATTTATAAACACGTGATTTAAACACCGTATCAGATTCAATTTCACTCTTTGATCTATCAGTCAAGTGCCTTTAACATAAAATGGAAACTCGGACACTGAAGAAGTGCTTAAGCGAGGCACTGGGTATTGGTTATACTCTAGAAATTTTCAAACCAGGTCCATTCCCGTTAACCGAAGAGGTGATACGGCACTTTTACTTTCATCTTTGGTCTTTGGGTAGACCGGACGCGCAGCTAGCTGCCCGTAGCACCGCCGATTCCCTACTTCGTCTCTGGGCACCGTCTTATTTGCCACTCATGGCGAGGAAAAATTAATTAAGAAGCTCCATCGCCTCCATGATCTATTTCGTGGGGTGGTGGATTCACTGCGACGGAAGCGAAAAAACGCCGAGGAGAAGAAGGAGCTCTTTCTCAAGGAATTGCAAACTCGTTTCGATGTCAGTGCCGAAAGTGCTTTGGACATCATCGAAGCCGACAAAACTCTTAGCCGGGTAAACATTCCTTTAATAATTGTAATAAGCTATGATTAATTTACCAAAGAATAACAAGAATTTTTATACCAAATGCCACCACCTATATCTCATTGAGCGTTTCTACCTTCAGCTTACAAACATCCATCCAACCTTCTTGGAGCTCCCGGTCACACAATGGGCTTCTGATTCAACATTCATTGAGTTAAGCGGCATCGTCACCTCTCTTCAAGTTGTCAATGACGCGGCAGAGAGGGCCGTCAAGTTCGGGTCTGACTTTACTAAAGTGCTGACCAAGAGCGAGAAACAGCGTCAGAACATTCTTCAGGCTGTTGAACTTTCACGTCGTGCGTTTCCTCACGCAACCCGAAAGTGTTTCAATCGTGTCAACGCTACCAGCTCTGTGATTGAGCTGATGGTATCGTCTGGTTATGACGCCCGTTAGATTCATTTACGGAATTCATAGTTCAATCCATAATTTTTGATTGTCAAATATGATCATATATATATATATATATATATATATATATATATATTATTATATATATAATATATAATATATGTTGAAGAAAATGTCTATTGGCGAATTCACGAGATTACCATAATGACATTTCCATTGAAAAACTGTATTTTGAGAAAAACAAAAATTAAAAGAATTGGTATCAATACTGATGAGAGGGATTCAGAGGGAGTAGATTGGGATTCGATGGGGAAAATCTACTATCATTAGTCGTTTTAAAAACGTATTAAAAAGATAACTTAAAACATCAACATGAGTACCCTTTTTCTTTTTCCTTCTTGAAACTATAAAGAACCCTAGTAGGAGCTGTTATTTAAAAAATGGTTGGTGCGTCAGCACTTATGTTCATTTATTGGCACTAAATATTATTTGACGAAAATTTGCAAAAAATAACAAAGTCATCAATTGATCATAGCTAAATTTTGTAACACTAGTTTTTTTCAAAATAAGTAATAACAAAAAGTTTTGCTTCATAACGAAACCTTTGACACCAGTGACGTCCGATTTCTAGCAATGCTAGAGATTTTTTATTTAGATACTCGTTTTCAGCATCAAAAAATGAACCAGAATCGCTGGGTATATGTAAAAGAACTAAAAAAGTGGTTTTTTTGGGAGGTCTAATATATATATATATATGTATATAATATATAAATATATATATATATATTATATAATATATCTATATATATATAATATATATTATGTTGATAGCTTTCCAGGTTTTTTTTGAATTTTTAATGTTATCTTATAACTTTTGAAAATGATTTACCTATTTTTCAAATTCTTTAGAGTCATCCTAATTTCTATTATACCCCATTTTACAACATATAACAAGTCGTTTAAATCAGATGTATTTATATATATATAAAGTATAATGATTCATATTTATTATGACTAGCCTCATCATTAAAATATTATTCATTGCATATATTTAAATTATATAAATAAACTCTATTGACTTTTTGAGATATGTTTGAAAAATGTATTATATAAAATATGTGTGTATATATATATATATTAAAATATATAATGATTCATAAATATTAATACTAGCTACATAAATAAAATACTATCCATTGCTTGTATAAATTATATTAATAAATTTTATTTGACATGTTTATGTGTTCATTCGTAACTTACACATATATGCTTATATCATGTAAATTTCATTTAAATATATAATTATCCAAAATACAACCATGAGTGTCAGCAAAAGAAGCCAATAGTTTTTAAGGGTCTCACCACTCGTTTGAAGAAGGGCTTCACAATAAAATGATCCTCGCATAAATCACTTTTCTTTTCTTTCCCTCGAAGCAAGATTTATCATGCAAGTTTAAAATACATATATGCATACATAGATTCGCTGATCAGATCGACAGTTTTAAGTTCTTTCAAATTCATCATAAATCATAAATGCAATATTTATGCGGATGCATCCATTGAAGAAAGAGGCTTGAATAGATTTTGCAGTATCTTTGCCATTGTGTTAGAGGGCGAGAAGAAGGGGAGGGAGAATTTGGATTCTCTGCCCATTGCTTTGATAGGGAGAATAATTATTGGGCATTGGCTTGGGTATGTCTTAACTTAGAGTACATATCTATTATTCCAATAAACATCCTTTAAATTCCAGATATAGGAGCGACATCCTGGTGGTGACATAACTTAATTTATGCAGGAAGATCGAAACAATACATAAAAACTATAAAAAGGATTTTTAAAGACATTGCGAGTTTATAAAAAATAAATAAATTATACCTCTTTTGATTAAGGTTATTGTTCAGGGCTGTAAATATGAACTAAAATGTGCATTGATGTACCTTATCAACAGCCCTGAATAGTTCTACTCTGTCTTCATTAGAACCATTCAAACATTTTGTTCGAAGCCGAGTCGCCAATTACATTCCAGTAAAACTGAGAATAAACTTGGAACGAGGCGCTCGTCAAGAAGCCCCCATTAGTCCGCTCCTCTTCTCCATTGCCGTTTGTCGCATTCATAAACGAATGGATAAGTTTCTCCAATGGTATAAAATAGACGAGAAAATATCCGTGAAAATGTCGGACCTGAAAAGATATAAAATGGTCATATTAGAACAAATACTTGCTAGAACGCAACCATACTCCCCAAGATAAATCATAACCTCAGGTGCACCCCATTCAACGCGGCGTTCAAGAAGGGAGAAGAATTCGTGGGGATTCTCAAATATATAGGTCCAACCGACTCTTCGTTCCTAGATCCACAGTGGTCTTGGGATGATGGGCATCGAGCTTCACTGGAATATCTTGGTGTTCTCGTTGTATAAACGGGCCAAACTTGTGGGTTTCCCCTTGAAAATTTTTATATAACAGCATGCGAGACAGACCTCAAAACCATCCAAAAACCTCACCCTGGAGAGAACTTGCTCCACCCGAGGTGCTGTTTAGGATCCATTGGAGAGGAATGGGAGCGGCTGGTCCTATTAACGGAAATCCCGAAGCTAGAATGTCCCTTTCAAATAAAAAGAGAGCAGCTCCAATTAGACAGATTCAAAACTTTATTCCATATCTTCAGAGACTGCTCTCGGCTTAACAAGATTTGGCATTTGATGGACAAAGTTTTTGAAGAGGTTTTGGGAAGAAAAAGTTCCACGGAGGAAAAGTTATATGGGATGTTCCCCGAGTCTAGTGTCCATTGAATAGCCTCCAAGTGCATCGCAAAACTTCAAACTATGATCGCCATAACAAGATTCAAGGAGACCGACCCCCATCAATATATGGCAATAACTGCCCTAAATGAATTTAAATTTATAGATATTATTTAGCGTTGTTTGTTTATTGTTGTTATAAACTGGTTGATCTATTGTTACACAACGTGGATGTATATATGTGTTTTTTTATTATTATTACTATTATGAAACTTAACTATTTTATTAATTTATCATATCTTAATCGTTTGATATTATTTTATATTTTAATTGTTTAAAAGTCTGCTACATTTCACTATTAGTTTTAATTTACATTTTTATAAGCCTGTTTGTGTGTTTGTGTATGCTCTCATGAAATAAAATATTTTAACAATCTCTTGACAGTAAATATGTTCTACAATGTTCATTCATGTTATTTATTTTAACGCAACTGTCAAGAGTATTTTTATTTATTTATAGCTATTTGATAGCCGAAAAAATATATATATAACCGTAAAAAAAAATATATATATATATTTTAACGTGAGCAGAAAATATATTTTATTTTTACACTATTCATTGATGTATGTTATCAACTGCCCTGAATAGTTTTACTCTGTTTTTTTGTATAAAATTTTAGTGTATTTTATTTTTACCAGGTATAAAATTTTGGCAGACTACAAAATAGAATAATTTTAACCGAATAAACAACCTTAAAAGTTTTAGACATATTTGCCTGAAAGACTGTTTAAGCAATCTTAGGCCAAGAGTGGGATGATTTTTACTTTTTTATTTCATTTCAAATATGTTATATTGTTTTATCTTTATGTATTTTATTTCCTACCTTGCTGTTTATGCTGCAAATTCATGAATTTAAGGACAGATTTGATTAAAATGGAGATACAATGCAATGGTTTTATACCTACATCCATAGAAAACATACAACCATATACATATATAAATTCGAAGCAGTTGCGTAAAAAAGGTTAATAATGTATAGGGTTTTTAGCAAGTTCATAAATTCCAGAGTGGGGAGACTGATATAGAAGATAAATAATTTATTTGAAAAGTCAGTGTATAAAATCCAAGCAGATATAATTATTATTTAGTTGTGAAGGTCTTTCAAAATTGTGATGCTATATAAGTGTGAATTCCCAAATGTCCTCAGTAAATGCTCTCTGTCATCTGCTCACGTTGAATATAATATAAACGAATAGGGAGTGCGATAGCCGTGTGCGTTAAGGCATGTTCAGCCCTCAATTTTGGGGGCGCATGTTCGAATCCTCCCGAGAGGGGGTAGTCATTTTTGGTCTACCTCATTGATCGACAGACTAATCTTAATGCTATAATGCTTATTTATATCCTGTTGGATGCAATTTTATCAAGCCAAATAGGCAAAAACAAATGGCTCCTCGATTGATACCATCTCTTCGATTTAGTATTAACGTTGTAATGTTCGTTTCTGAACTGAGATCCATTAGAAAGGGTATGAAAAGACATCTTTCAAAGAGTAAGCTTGGGGTTATTGAATCTTCCATTTTATTTCCAATAAAATAATCATGTAATATTTCATGACAATGTGTGGATTGGTTGGCAAATCGTTACCCAACCCAATAAGAGATCATATGTATTGACGATTTATTAGTTACGGAGATACACTGCTATTTCTTTTGGGATGTGAGAAGTCACAATTCCTTGGGTAATCATTATAATACAGACCCTGTACTCAACACTGATACATGTATTTGATTATATTGTTGCTACTTGTGAATGGATATTTATACATATGTTCTCATATCAAGGAATATAAATCAAGGTCGAGAAATAAGAACAAATATTTGATTAATTGATTACGTGGTGTCTATGTTGTACATCTACTGTTGATTATATTCAATACAGTCACAGCTTTAAGAGTTATTTATAATGGACTTAAATCCTTTGTTACGTCTTACATTTCTTCTTAGGAACGTTTGCAATAAAATGATTAAGTTATGGAATGAAGAATGGATATTTTTAAACGAATTGATATGGAATACCTCCTGTCACAAAATAATTAACATACCAAAGACTTACTTACGACAGCATAAAGTCTTTTTGAGTGTTTGAATAAATATTTGGACCATTTTACATTTCCGCCTCTACTGTGTGAGGATAATGGAAAAATACAATTGTTGTTTGTACATAATATTTATCGTCTATGTTATAAATGTTATTAATGTGATGATAAATAAAAAAATACTATAAAATGTGAGGATTTGTAATAATAAATCAGTTGATTTGGATTAATCTTTTATCTTCTTTCAAAAACATAAATAAGGAAAACTTATGCCAACAATTTTTCATGTTTTCCCATAATGCTGAACAACATCGAAAGGCAAAGACGCACACTACATGATTCAGAACTAAAACACGAAGTTGGTACATTCTATTATAAAATTATTTTTGGCATGGTTTTTATCATATTAAGGATTTCTTATTTGATTTAAATCTTTATATTATTTAATGACTATGTTATGTATATTTTCAAAATTGAACGAGATATTAATGTTTTAAAATTGTCACTTTGGGGAATTTTCCATAAAACGACAATTTCAAACCTTGCATATCTCGTTTAATTTTGAAAGTACATAAAATATATGCAAAATATCCTTGATGTCACACCTAAATTTTGCAGCAAATTGTTTGAAAATAGCATTATTGATGAGGACATTAGAGGCGATCGAATGGCGAAAAAAAAATACTAAATAAGTTTATAACATAACATTTGGGTCCGTTGAGGAGACACTTCCCATTATTTGATTTCGTTCAAAATTTCACAAGATGACCTCTATGCACTACGGTAAAATCCTAGGGGGAGCCCGACTCTCAAATCCGAAATACATGAAATAAGAGTCACCCTTATATATACCTATATATATATATATCAGACTTGTTGACGTTCGCGAAAAATTGTCGTTCGTCGTTCGCTATTTAAAAAAAATGTAGACGTTTTTTTTAAATAAATTTCTGAAAAAAGGTGATGATGTTTTTTTAAAAGAAATTTTTGAAAAAAATTGATGATGATAAGGAATTTTCCTCGTTCGTCGTTCGTCAAAACTTTGTCGTTCATCGTTCGCGAACGACAACAAATGAACGATAATCAACAAGTCTGATATATATACAGGGAGTACACGTATAATCCGGACTAACTTTGATCGGTTATGTTGTCTTTGTTTTTTGAGATATTGCAACACACACATGTATATTACTGCGCTTGCATCTTATCTATCTACCAAAAAAAAATAGATTGAAAATCTGCCAACATTAAGCAATGGAAGAGGAGAAAAGGTATGCAATGCTCGCTTCCTTCTGCGCCGGGAGGAGTCCAAAGGAGGTGATAGAGTTCTTCAACTACCTGACGTACGACAGGCACCTCGTCAACATTTTGGCAGATCCACCTATCATTCTGCCTATTGCTATTCTGGTCCTGGCTAAAAAAATTCTCGTCGGAGAAGAACCTGAGGACACCGGCCGTCTCGTGTTGAGGTTGTTGAGCAGGGCCGCCGTCTTGACCCTCCTGGACTCCCTGGTCCCTCCGTCAAGATCATCCTGTGCCTCTTCTTGTACGAAATGTAGCCAAGGTCCTTGTTGATGGTGTTGGCCATGATCTGCTTGGAGCAGCCCATCTCGGCGGCCAACTTGGCGTAAGACTTGTTGCCGTCCTCGTTGACCTTCCTCTTCACCTCGGGGACAAACTCGTCGGTCCTGGTGGCCCCCAGGGACCGAGAACGCTTTTTGCGATGAGCATCATTCTTTTTGAAAGAGTTCCAAGCCTTCCACTGGTCGTAGACGGTCGACTTGGGGTAGTTGAAGAGCTCTATCACCTCCTTTGGACTCCTCCCGGCGCGGAAGGAAGCAAACATCGCATTCCTTTTCTCCTCTTCCATGGCTAAATGTTGACTGATTTTCAATCTGTTTTTTTTGGCAGATAGATAAGATGCAAGCGCAGTAACGTACATATGTGCGTTGCAATATCTCAAAAAACAAAGACGACATAACCGATCAAAGTTAGTCGGATTATACGTGTACTCCCTGTATATATATTATATATATATATATATACATATATATATATATAAAGTTGCATGTTAATCAAGATTCTATTTATGCTTCCCATAAGATATCTCTTTGATTAACCTTAAGCCTTCTAGAGATAATGTATTGAAAATAATCTCCTGTGCATGCACATGTCTTTCTACTAACTCCAAGTAATTGACCATCTAGTACTCTGACAAAAGATATAAAATAAGTTACCTTTATTTCAAAAACAAGGATTGCATCTGATTTTTTGTAATCACCTTTAACTAACGTAGATTTAGACTGATGAGCATGTCATATTGTGTGCTAAACACCGCCTTCGCCGCACCTTCTGACTGTTGGATGCATAAAAGCATTGCATGTTGTTTCTATTATTAGACCCAATTTATGACAACACCTCACAAAAGGACTTTACTGGTCAATAATATGATTTGAAGACTTTGGTATGCAGGCTCATTGCGGAATTTATTTTAAGGTCGTAGAAAACAATCTTGCAATATTAAAAAAAATAATTTTGTCTGTCATCTTTATAAAGAGAAATGATAATACGTTTCTTTCTTATATTTGAAATTACTTCAGAGGGCCAAACCTGTGAGACAGAAATGATACAGAGAATATATTATGATCATCAGGTTCCTCTTCTATTTCTTGATTGTAGAATGGCCAGACCAAAGGTCTTTTCTGATTCCAATGACTATCTTCTATCGAATCGAAATAAGGGTGAAAATTATATTTCTATAATATATATTGAAAGGAGAACTTAACGGGGGAACACACTAGAAGGGGGGGGGGGGGCAGGAAACATTCATAAAAGAAAATATATACATGAATTGGAGTATGACACACATGAAGAACAATGGTTCTATTAGACAAGAGGGTTCGCTATTATTGAGTTTGCCATAAACCATTCTTTAGAAATAAATTTTTTCGTAATATTTATATATATTTTCTTCATATATATTATATCCTTAATTTTGTTGATATTCAAACTAGGCTGTTGTAATGGAAATTTCTCACTTGTTTTTGGTATAGGTCTACTGCCAGTAAAGAACCATGCCTTCCTGTGTCTCCTCCCAACTCTACTACCAGGCGTCATCTGACATGATTCATGTATATATATATGTATATATATATATATATGTATGTATATATTCTGTTATAGAATATATCCTTCCGCTCCTTGGAGCTGATAAGCCCATGAATTACAACAAGAGATTAAAAAGTGAAGAAGAGCCTTATGAATGCCTCTGAATGTTACCTCCATAGGCCAATTTTCTCTTACTGACGGAGTTATGAGAAATTTGGGTATGCGAATACAAAGGATGAAATTCGCTTCTTCGAAACTGAACGGTTCACCTACTCCTTTTTGCATTGCACTCACTTCCATCACGAACCGAAGGGTTCGGGAATCTCTTATAGGGATCGGTCCATTGTCACAAAGAGACTCAAAACCTATAAGAAAATGAAGATATTAGTCTATTTAATCCTAAGAACATCCTACAGAACCCAATCACTGACCCGAGACAAAAAATGGTTGAGATACTGATTAGCAACATCCTCCTTCTACACAAATAATCGAAGGTTCCTCAAGAGGGACAGTCCTACCATTGGTGCAAACAAGAAACGGAAACATCTTTCCATTTCTTCCATTTTAGTCCCCGAATCCTCGAATCTTGTTCGTGCAGTGGAAGAAGACATGCAAAGGTGTACGGAGTGGAATTAGCCTCTAGGGATTGGCTGGTCTCTACATCTGCCTCCTACAAGCATGCCTTCGAAATGGAACACATCATCTCGAATGTCTAGGGGATCCTTCATGCTGCTACTGTTAAGGGATTGATTGCGTGGCAAGAAGACGGCGTCCCAATTGTTCATCAGTTATTCCGGTTCCGGTGGAGGAGCTGTTTGTTTACAAATGGAGCATGACACCTCATGTTACTCTCTGTACAGCTAAATCAAACAACTTCACTTTTCGATCATTCATACGATTTTGGGATTTTTTTGATGTTTTCAGGTGGTACCGTCTCATTTGGACGTCCACTGCGTTCTGCGTCAATGGTGTCTCTACGACCACGTTTGAAGTCAGCAAACCAACGTTTTATTGTTGTTTCTGATGGAGCGAAGTCCCCATAACACTTTTCAAGCCATTGCTTCGCTTGAACGGCATTTATCACCATCAAGAAGCAGTGTAAAATTAAAAGACGAAATTGTTTTCTTTGATCCATTGTTTTTAATATAACAACATCAGCGTCACTTTTAGCATAATAGCTCAAAAACTAAGGAATATAACATCATGAAATTCTAACAGCTGTCTTTTGAAGGTTAGTATTAACTGGAAAAAAGTGACTGCAATAAAATACCGCCATCTATGTGTTAGGCCCGGGACTTTTCAACCCATGAGGTATATATATATATATTTGGTGGCGATACATAGAAATAACATGATTATTAACATTTCTTACTACTTTTTTATGACGTCAACCACATTTTCCAGTATATAAATATGTAATAAGAGCGATGATATCCGACTTTTCGAGTAGTCTAATAACCTGTTCTAAATAAGAAATCCTTCTCAATATTTTTGTACACCCTATATATGAAGACTATTATTCTTAATAAAGTCACATAAGGACGCTTTAAACCACATAAATAAATGTCCCTTAGGACATAATTTTTTAAGACTTAAGATTAAGTTCTCCCCTTAATGATAATTGATGTATTTAAAATAATATCAATTAATGGTAGTGCCTATATACAACTAATGAATGAATAAAAAAGGACTCTATGGTCGTAATGCATGAGCTAAGGAGTAGGGGGGGGGGGGGGGTAAGGAAAACTGAGTGTATGTTTTTGCTTATAAGTGCTTAAACCCATTGGTAGGATAAATATAATTAATTATTTACCTCGCAGCATTTTTTAATAGGCAAATCCGATTAGAAGATAACTTTTTCTTCTTTATCCTTTCCTTTTGTTATTGAAGATTTGTTTGTTGTTTTAACCATAATTAATTCATTTGGGATTAGAGCAGTCAGGAGTTAAGGGGGCTTGAGGACTCTTAAAAAGAGTCTTGTATATGTCACAAAGGTATAATTCCTATGCACTTTCATAATGCTATTTTTCCCCCATTGTGCAGCTCAATTTTTTACTCTCTCGCTCTCTTTGCTGATGAATGACTTGCATCTAATGCAGATATTGGAATCCATAATGCAATGAGGCATATATATAAATATATATATGCAACTCTTTGTCCAAAAGAATAGAACAGGGCTCCCTTGACTAGTATACATATGAGGGGTCCTACGAAAGGATTCATCTTCTCTAATTATTATTATTTATTTAAATATTTTTCACATTTTTTTAAACATATAAATTTTTGATAACGCATATGTGTAAATATGCATGCATGTAAAGCTAAACTTCACTTGTGCAAGGAGCTATTTTGAGAAAGTCGGGGTAGAGAGGAAGGACCTCTTATCTCAATTTCAAGGTTACAATAAAAGTTAATAACATACACACAAACACACACACATATATGTACATGTACCAGTTATTGGTTTTTAAACAAATAAATCAATCTATATTGTTATTATTATTTGTCATTAGAGTGGGTCATATTTACTCTAAACTTTTATATAATGAAGCTTTTTTATTTAGAGGCGCTTTCCTCTTTTTAATTTCGGCTAAGTCAACATGGCTGAAGAAAAGCTAAAAATTTATGGTCTTTTGTTCGAAGGGATCTGTATATAATATAAATCTTGGAGTTATATAGGAACACAGACTAATATGTTAATACGAGTATGAAATCAACTTATAAATGTAACCATACTAAGCAGTCGAATTAATCTTTTTAAAGAAGTGGATCTATGTGGGACCGATAAACTAATTTTACAGTATAATGCTTATTTATATCCTGTCGGATGCAATTATATATAACCAATTGGGCAAAAAAACCCAATGGATGCCATGATAGCTTTAATTTCTTATATTTATATTGCAGTCAGTTGATATTATTCACTCTATCGATATGGCTTATATATATATTTTTTTTTTCTTTTTCGGTTATATTTTTAATATTCATCAATCAAATATTATAAGACAATGTAAAATAGCTTATATATTTTTTCTACGGTATTGGATCCTTTCCTGTATATGGCTCCTCCATTTCTTCTTGAGCCTTTTACCTCAAACTGCTTTCCAAGGATTCTGGAATTGCACTTTACTAGCAGAAGATAAAAGTAACGTAGATCATGATTTGAAGTTGCATCCATCATCATATAGAACTATTGGCCGAGGTGCGTATGTTCAGATCTAATAATTTTAGAGTTTTCTCCTTTCATTTTATGAATTCTGTATTGATGCACAATGACTCCTGCGAGTTCCTCTGAAAAAGGGGAAAATATTTTCTAATAAGTTCGCATTTTTGGCTATATATATATATATATATATATATATATATATATATATATAGGAAACGACCGGGTACCCGGCCCAGCCCGGTGTTTAAAAATCACCGGACTTTAATATATTCGTTCCTTCGTCATTCTGAAAGTGATGACGTTTTTTTTAGAAAATATTTTTTAGGATCAAAAAAAAATTTAAAAAAAGTGATGACGTTTTATTTAGAAAATAATTTTTAAATATTATTTAAGTATACAAAAATATTTTTAAAAAAATCGTCGTCACTTTCAAAATGACGAAGAAACGAATATATTAAAGTCCGGCTTGAAAATTTCCCGGATCCTGGCGAAAAAAAGTGTCCCTGTTGTTTCCTGATATATATATATATAATTAGATGACGCCTAAGGAACTAAAAGGATCTAGTCAGTCCCGCAATTTCCTTGTCGCCCTCCGACTTGATATCGTGAATGCCTCTCTCAATAGCTGCGACAGGCCCCACGCCTTTGAAACGTTGACTGCAGCGACACGCAGATCGGTAGAGGCGTATGTCTCTGATGTCATAAAATACAACATCATCCATAGCCATGTATACTTTAAAATGTTTGCTAACATAAATCCCTACATTCAAGAATACAAGTTTACATACATTGACTGCCTTTAAAGTAAATGCTATCAAAACTTTTGAAGAATTTGATAATGGGGCATGTTTTTTAACTCCCCTTCCCTTCATACAACATACATATATTCTTCAAAGCCATAAATTATCCACATGTTAAGTAATGTGAAGCAAAACAACAACACACAAACAGAGCAATGAAAAACAAAAAAACTCCGGCAGAACAATAAACATAATATATCCCTACAGAATGCAGCAAGAACCCACAATTACTTAGGACCTCAATACACAAACAGTTCTTTCACATATTTTGTAGATAATCGATGAGACCCTGCATGTTTTTTTTTTGTTTCAGCCGGGCTATATTTTTTTTTGGGGGGGGGGAATTGAAGCAGTTATCACTGCAAAGGCTTTTAAAAACAAAAATAATAATTGATGGATTGCATAGCAGAAAAAAGATAAATGGATCTTTGAAAGAGCTCATTGAATACAGCTATTTCAACAGCTATTCAAAGTGTTGCATTAGATGATGTTAAGGATAAAAAGTATAATTTTAAGAGGTTTTTTAATTGAATTATGTGGATCCATCAATATAAAAGACATGTTCTCATCCATACCTTGAGCCTAGCCGCCAAAGACGTCAAATACTTTTTTATTGAGGCCTAAAATATTTATGGTATAAGATACAACAAAATATAATAGAATATTTAGGGGAAGGAATTATGTTTTAACATCAATAAACATTGTAGTTTAAAATTATTCCTCGCCTGAGTTGCCTTTCAAAAAATAATAATATAACAACAAAATATTCATAAATAATGCCAAACATCAAAACAATACATATTGAAATTCAAACAAACACAAACGTTAAAACCATAATTAATCATTCAAATAAATTAAATTATTTTAAAAGTTTTATAAGTTTTAATTATATTTTTTACATTGTAAAATACTTCGCTGAAACTTGGGGTAGAACTTAAATAAATCCGCCGCATATTGCCATCCAGCACCAGAAGTGTAGGAATCTTGAAAGAGAAGGACGAATAACAAGCAGCAGAAGATATTAGAACGGCTCTTATTTCCTCCGGTTCCACGGATCATTTTTGAAGGTTTTTCGCAATGAGTGATTTAGCACCCAATAAAGCACAGTCCAGTCCCTTCAATTATCGTACGGGGCTTGGCCTTCCATTACTCCAAACAGTACACATGCTTTACATTCACCTCAATGTTATTATGTCCGTTAACATTTAGAGCTACTAAATTCTTCAAAATCTGAACATGAAAGCAGTCTACAAAGGC
>CP045901.1:13325265-13356365 GCA_013387185.1 Caligus rogercresseyi
GCATAACTGTGTTATACATACGTATTTAAAGGTAATATTACCCTTTCAAAAAACCTAATTCGCAATAGTAGACATTGATTACTAAAGTATTGCCCTTAAAAAAATAGAACAGAGAGGCACTTTTAATCATAAAGGCTGAGTCTTTCAACAACTCAAATTAAAAAATAGAAGATCTGTGACAACATTTTTGCGTCATTGTGCCAAAATTAATTATAAGGTTTATAGTGATTCAGCGACATCTTATAGATAAAAATACTATGAACAATGTTATATAGTTCATTGAATATACATTATATTTATCATGCTTTAAAAATATATGAATACCTGATAGAGCAATAGTTTTTCCGCGGTACAATAGCATATATGCAATTGAGGTTTATTTCGTGAACAAAGAAAGTTTAGGCCTAAAGGGAGACTCCACAGATCGATAATACAACTTGCCTCAAACGTACATATGTGTAGAGAATGCTGGCTTTTGTAGTAGTTGTTCCTTGAGGTGTTATTATGACTGCTACTATGATTATTGCGAGGTGCAATCCCCTCCATTACACCTACCCTGCATTAGAAATGCATTTAAGGCTGTTATTACATGTTAGTATATCATACACACACACATAGCATACATAGTTTGCTTGGAAGCGTACGCAGGAGAGAGGAAGGGTTTCTATTTTTTGATTGATTTTTAATTTGCTTGCACTTACTTTGCCCTCAAATAAATAAACCATATCAACAATAAATGCACTTCGTAGCAAGCTTTCATATAACAAAATTTTCCTCGCTTAAGATTATGTGGTCCTAGGCTTCGGGTCACAATGGTCGTCCTACAGGTCAAATTGACTCAACCCAAGAGAAAGTTGTTATATAATACTACTTTGATGGTTTGTAGCCAAATTTATATAGATATATATATAGGATGTATCCTAAAAATCGGATGTCGAACTGTAAATTGCAATATTTTTGGTGTTACATTAGCATGCTGATCTCCATACTATTAATAAAATGGATTACGTGTAATAGGGACTATTAAACCTTCCTAAAAACTTTTTCTATGATGAACCTTATTTTTATATACCATATCATCGCGTAAACGTGTTTACTTAATTTTCGTCCGTGCAATCCACCCAACAAGGAAAATCTGACAATAATTCAAAAGGAGAAAATGGGAGAATCCATGACACGTGTCTTTCATAATCCATCTACATACTGTAAAGTCCATTTTAATTCAAATCGATAAAAAAATCAACACTACATTTATATAATATATATATATATAGCAAGTGCAAATTGGATACGAAATGCTAATGTATACGGTATACATATATACCTATTATAATGATTCTAATCAGTTTCAAGGCCGATTACAAGCCGAATATAAAGGTTCTTTCACCAAAATACACGGTGTTTAGAGTGATGTTTGTATATATGTATAAAGGGTTATACCTATATAATAATATAACACATTATAGTCCCATGGTATTTAATTCATCTATACAAAATCGGAAGATTATTTGATGAAAAAACAGCTTTTCATGCAGTAAATTTTATCAGGTAATGAATTAGTTGATTCTTTTTTTGGCAAAAATAAATAAATCTTAAGGTATAAATTGCTGTTATAGTACATATTGCAAACTCCACAAACAATATTTTTTCGGTTGTAAATTACAACCGAAAAAAATTACAGCTTGTAAGTAATAGCCAATATGGGTTAATTAGGAAAACTATTTACCAATATTATAGGTTCTTCAAATGATTTGCAAATGTATTAGCTCAGAGGAAAGATATTATGGTGATTTTCAAGTTTATCACCATTCATCCATCAAACAACGCTTTTTTGTCAATGCTCATGGTAACTGAACTTGTTTTATTTGCGGAGGGAAAACTATCTGAGCCGGAGACCTGAAATCTTTTCTCAAATAAAAGTAAATGAATAATATAGGTGCTCTTAAATTCCGGGGTTTGGAGGATTCGAGATGGAGTCTGCGGATAACATCATTCGGTGCTTATTTTTTTACTCCGTTTCTACAAGAAACTTCAAGTTTTAAAATACGTTTTATACTCTTATTCCTATCATATTTGCTATTTGATGACCAATGAGCTTTAGTTGTTTAAATGCATTGGTGTTGCTGAGGCTCTTCTTAATATATACATTATAACCTTAAATATTAAATTAATATTCTTGCTGCTTTTACAAAAAGTTATATTAAAAGGAAAAATATAATATAAAAAATGTATAATTGTATAGAAGGTCTTGTATGTTTTTTTAATTAAAAGGCATGATACAAGTTATATTCACTCTCATTAAATGTCCCTTTGTGAGGCTAATGAGACGTTTTGCCTCACGAGTCAGGCTGCATCAAGAGAAAGGCATTTACGGCAAATGCATACGCAGCGGGATATATCAAACTAGACATGAATATAATTAATCTACAGTTATCATGAAACTAATACAGATTTATAGTTAAATGGCATAGGACGTCTGAAAAAGACAGAGCAGAGAGTCTAGCATAAATAAGAATGTATTGTGTCGCAAGGAAAATCATTTATTTAATATTCCTCTTATTTATTAAAATAATATCTCATTTTGGTCAACATGTTTGCAAAATAATTGCATGTGTGATATAAATAGCATCAAGAATGATGGTCCATTTTTATAGAAAGAGGTAAGGTCTAAGGTTCATAAACTAAATTCCTTCCTATCTTTGATGCCGTACACTCATAAAAGCCTATATTCTTCAAGTAAATTATTTTGAATAATTATTTTGTACATTGGTTAAGTATTTTTCATGACAGTTTAAAGATTTAGTTATTTATCATTACTTGAACTAATTAGAAATAAAATATATGATACGATTATTTTTAAACTATTGATAATATGCTGCGAATGTTTACCCAGCGCTGCCGGGATTTCCAGCTTGACAATAGTCTGGATGAAAAAAAAATCAAAACGAATAATTTTAGTGATGTCAGCGTGTGTGATTTTCGTATTAAAATAAATTCCTTAAAAAGTTGGCATTGGGTATCATTGCCATTTTTTCCGTTTTGCGTTCTTAAGGCTGGGTAGAAACATCGTAAAAAGAAGATGAATAATTTATGTGATGTCATCACATGTGACAATACATATTAAAATCAGTTCCTTCAACAGTTGTCATTGGGGTCTTACTTGCCATTTTTTCCGTTTGGTATTCTTTACGGTTGGGTATTTAAAAAATCACACAAAGAAGGATCACACGAATGATTTCAGGCAATCATCGCATGTGATTTTTCATATTAAAATCAGTTTCTTAAAAAGTTGTAATGGGGTATTCATTGCCATTTTTTCCGTTTTGCATTCCTTACGACTGGGTATTTAAACATCGTAAAAGAAGAAATCATACGAATATTTCAGTGATGTCATCGCACTTTCATTTACAAAATCAGTTTCTTAAGACGTTATCATTGGTAGTCTTTGCCTTTTTTTCCGTTTGTGTATTCCTTAATGCTGGGTATTTAAATATCATTAAAAGAAGTCATATTTGAATCATTTCATAAAGATCATAGATTGCCTAATATATTTATGGTAGCGCTGAATATCAGAGTATTTGTGTGTGCTCTCCGTTGATGGGAAAAACAGCAAAAACTTAAGAGAGAGTACAACTTCATCTATTTTATCAAGAAAAGCTGAGAGTGGTTGACATCACTCTCCATCTCTAGCATATTAAAATTTGAATTAGCGCGATGTCTCGTTATAAAAAAGTTGTTATTTTCCACAAAACCTAAATTCAGGGGGACATACTGGGACAGAAAGAAACTTATTTTTAAGTATCATATGAAAAACGAATTTTCCGGAAATACTCAAAAAATAAAAAAATCGGTCTTATGACCTCACCTCATCACAGAAAATTGGGCAAAATCTAACTTGTAAATTTTAAAAAATCGGCAAAAAAAAAACGTTTTGGCGAATAAAATAAACATGTCGATGACGAATTTCGCGAGTTGACAACCCACTAAAACACTCCCTGAGCTCTCAAAATATTCACTGAAAATTTCGTCAAGATCTAATGACCTGTTCGGGAATTCAGGGAAACGAAAACGAACGAACGAACGAACGAACAACGAACGAACGGAATCTTTATTTATAAGTATAGATAATATTAAAAACTTGTCATTTTTAAAATGATTCCACCATTTGATGATGCATTTTTCAAAACAGTTAACGCTACTTTTATGGGAGATGTATGTTCTACAGAGAGGAAAAGGATAATTTGTATACTTGTCTGCGCTTTGTATTTACTATCTATAAAACAAACGTTACTTTGACAAAAAAAAATCCTTTTGGTAGTTGTACAACCAAAACAGTCATAGCTGCTTTAGAAAGATATGTCCAATCCATGAAGAGATTATTTATTTTATTTCTATATTTTAAGGTCTATTTTTATAATTAACTAGCGAATATTACCCGGCGCTGCCCGGGATTTCCAACTGACAATAGTCTGGAGGAAAAAAAATAAAACACCATAATTTAGTGAGTCATGCGGTGTTTTTATATTAAAATAAATTCTATGAAAAGTCGTATAGGGTCTTCCTTGCCATTTTTCCGTTTTGTATTCCTTAAGGCTTGGGTATTTAAACATCATAAAAAGTAGAAATCACACGAATAATTTCAGTGATGTCATCGCATGTTGACCATTTCATATAAAATCAGTCCTTCAACAATTGTCATTGGTCTTCATTGCCATTTTTTCCGTTTTGTATTCCATACGGCTGGTATTGAACATCGCGCAAAGTAGAAATCACACTAATAATTTCAGTGAAATCATCGCATGTGACTTTTTTCCGTATCAATCAGTTCCTTAAAAGTTGACATTGGTATTTCATTGCCATTTTTTCCATTTTTATACCTTACGGCTTAGTATTTAATCATCGTAAAAATAAAAAACTCACACGAATTAATTTCAGTGATGCATCACATGTGACTTTCATTTTAAAATCAGTTTTTTAAAAAGTTATCATTGGGTTTTCATTGCCATTTTTTCCGTTTTTTGTTCCGTAAGGCTGGGAATTGAAACATTGTAAAAAGAAGTTATTTTTAAGTCGTTTCATAGAGTGCCAATGTTATTTTCTTATGAGAAGTAGTTCCTTAAAAAGTCGTCATTGCATCGTCATTGCCATTTTTTTTCGTTTTGTATCCTTAAGGCTGGGTATTTAAATATCACACAAAGAAGAATCACACGAATAATTTCAGTGAAATCATCGCATGTGACTTTTCATATTAAAGCCAGTCCTTAAAAAGTGTCATAGCTCTTCATGCCATTTTTTCCGTTTTGTATTCCTCAAGGCTGGGTATTTAAACATCGTAAAAAGAAGATGCATAATTTTAGTGATGTCATCACATGTGATTTTTCAATTCAAATCAGTTCCTTAAAAGTTGTCTTGGGTCTTGATTGCCATTTTTTCCGTTTTTTTGTTCCTTAAGGCTGGGAATTTAAACATCATAAAAAAGAAGTAATTTTTTAAGTCGTTTCATAGACTGCCAATGTTATTTTCTTATGAGAAGTAGATCGTTAAAAAGTCGTATTGCCATTTTTTCGTTTTGTTTTCCGTTAATCCTTAAAGGCTGGGTATTGACATCCCTCTCCATCTCTAGACATTATTGAAATTTGATTAGCACGATGTTGCAATATAAAAAAGTGTTGTTATTTTCCACAAAACTTAAATTTGGGGGGACATACAGGGACAGAAAAAAATATTTTTAAGTAATCATGTAGAAAACGAATTTTCCGGGAACATCAAAAAACAAAAACACGTTCTAGTACCTCCGTCTTATCCACAGAAAATTTGGGCAAATCTAACTTGTAAATTTTAAAAAATCGGCAAAAAACGTTTTGGCGAATAAAATAAACATGTCGATGACGAATTTTCCGCGAGTTGACAACCCCACTAAAACACTCTCTGAGCTCTCAAAACTATTCACTGAAAATTTCGTCAAGATCTAATGACCTGTTCGGGAGATACAGGGAAACGAACGAACGAACGAACGAACGAACGGATTCTTTTTTATAAGTATAGATAATATTAAAAACTTGTCATTTTTAAAATGATTCTACCATTTGATGATGCATATTTCAAAACAGTTAACGCTACTTTTATGGGAGATGAAGAGAGAAAAAGGATAATTTGTATACTTGTCTGCGCTTTGTATCTTACTATCTATAAAACAAACGTTACTTTGTCAAAAAATCCTTTTGGTTAGTTGTACAACAAAACAGTCATAGCTGCTTTAGAAAGCTATGTCCAATCCATGAAGAGATTATTTCATTTTTTTCTATATTTTTAATGTCTATTTTTATAATTAATGAAGTATAATGTACATGAAAATTAGAGGTACTCAATACCAAATTGAAACTAGCTTAATTTGTTATTCCGAAAACATAAAACAGTAACAAATATACAACGATAAAAAAGTAATTTTTGATATGACAATTCACACATAAAAAACGACGTTTTCATTAGATATTGATAACAACTTAAAAATCTCGACCCTTATCAAATTTGGGATCCGTTTAAGAGGGGAATACCTCTGTATTATGGGTATACATATGTAAATTAACTTTATAGTTAATATGTACTGTTATGAGAGAAAGTATAAACTTAGATGCTATAGCTAGAAATGCACGATGTCTCCGTATTATTGACTTTAAAGCAGCCATATGCTTTTATTGAGCTTGACGAAAGAAATATTATATATAAAGAAGATGATGCTTATTACATATTGATTATTCCGAGCGACAAATATCTAGCCACAGCAACTCCGACTTATAAGTCTTCAACGTTGACAAACAATTTAGTCCTACGGCCATCTTACTATAAAGTTTCCTCTTGATTAATTGGTAATGATTCATCAAGCAAATAACTTTTTATATTTATTTTTACTAAAATATTAAGAAAAAGAAAAAATATATTATGGAATTATTTGAAAAATCTAAATTTGCACAAATTTATTATTGTGATTTTTGTTTAAACCAAATTATATGTATTTATTTTCAACTATAATGAATGCATCTGAAAATATTTTTATGAGATCTTTATAAAAAAAAATCAGTTAAAACGCACCAATATTATTTATAAATTAGGTAAAATAACGTAATAATTGTATATGAATTATTATATAGTTGAAAGATTAGACTATTTAGTAAGACTAAAAATAAAGTAAACACTATACGATTCAATATTAGATACACAACAACAAATTACGGAGAGTTATCTAAATGACAATAAATGGCGGACTATCTTCACCCAGAAATGACGATTATGGGATCTTTAAGGACACCAAATCCATGGCATAGTTCATTTTATTCTTACTCATGAACAGTCTCAGAATTTTTTTTATAAAAAACAATGTTTATCATTATACTTTTGGTTTATTTCAGAATATTAAAGCTACTTGTTTAATATATTATATGTTAAACAAGGCTATTGTATATATAACTATAAAATTATGCAAATAAATAATCAAAGTATGGTATCTTTTTTAAAAACACCTACAATATAAATGAATTTATTGAAGTCTGAATTAAATACCGTTCATGCAAAATAAATGAGTATACAAGAGATAAGTTGTTTTAATTATTTCTTCAGTGTCTTTGAGATATCTCAAGGCTTTTATTTATGCTTTATTGAGCACTAATAACAATATAAAGTTTAAAAAATACTAAAAGATATGAAAGAATGCAGGTTTTTTTAAAACTATGCAAATTACTATCTAAACTTTATGTTAAGTCACTATTGAATGCAACGAATGTTGTTCATATAAAATTGACGCATGAATAGAAAAGTTAGCACATTAAAATTAAAGTTTTTATAAGTTTTGGTTTATATCAGAATGTTTTAAGCTATTATTTAATTACTTATTTGTTAAGAATGACATTTTATGATTTAGATATTTAAATATGGGCATAAATATACGTTATATGTTTTTTCAAAGTAGACAAGGAACATTACAAAATTTTATGACGTCTCGGTGTATTGCAATGACTGTCGATCATGCAAAATAAATAAATAAATGATATTTGAATAAATTTGCATTAAAACCTTAGATAGTAGATCCTGCTGGCTTTAAGTAAAAATAACATGGCTTATCTGTTGAATTAAAGTGACACCCACATGTCAATCTAGGTATTGTTGGCATTTATTATGTATATTATTGGGATTGTTATAGATTAGACGTAAATCATCTTGATGGGAACAGAAGCACATCTTTAAAAAACTTCGAGTCATTTTTGGAAGGATCTAAATATATAATGCAATTTTTTATCATTGATTAAAGCTGATAATCATTGTCAAAAATCAATGCGTTTTTGTTTTATTACGTCATTACTTTATATTTTGTGTACACGACATAATATCACTATTTTAGTGCGGACTATTGTTGATAATGTTAGGTTGTATGTGGTACTATAGAACAAGAGAACATGCAATGAAGGGATATTTTATAAATGATTTGAAAAAGAATTCTAGGCTTTTTATATAAAAATTTGGAGATTATCGTATTCGAGTGAGTTTGGCAGTGTCATGTCGTGATCGTATCGACAGAGGAGTCGCGATCGCATAAAATATAACGAGTATTCTAAGAACAACATAAAACAAGAAACACGCTGCATGATAAATTATACTTTTGAAAGAAAATAACAACATTGATCCAAATAATCACAATCTAATTCACATAAAGTTAATTAAGTATATATGTATTTCAGGCCATTTTACCATAAAGACGCAACGAACAGAATTGTGTAATTTTGAGATATTCTTAATAACTGAAGATGGACTAAAGCTCAAATGAAATTGACCAGAATGAAATAATTGCATCTATAATTTTTTATAAAAAAACAGGTCGACCGATATATCGGCGCCGATATTATTTTTTAAATCATAATTATCGGCAAATTTCGGTACCTATAGTTACCATTAATGGCATACTTTATTTTTGACATAAAACATAAGACAATATCTTAATATATTCAAAAAATTCATTTCTATAATGAACTAGAAAATATCGGTCGATTAATCGGTTATTGCATTTTCTATAAAAAACTATTGGCAATACATAGGCCCTTAAATGAACTATCATTTGGTCTGTAATACAGACATCTACAACTGAGAAATTGATTAATATTGAGTGCATAAGAAAAATATAAATAAGTTGTCGGTCTCTGTGAATCAAACATTATTACATATTATTAAAACATATGGCAATTTGGAGAGTGCAAATATCATAATGATGAAAATAGTTGTAAAAATGGCAACTGTAAATTATAGTATTATGTATAAAGGAATCAGTTATTAAATAAACATATAATATTATTTGAGTGACAGAAATGCCATGTGTTGAAGTCATGCCCATAAATTAAGTATAAGTGTATAATCTATATATCCAATGTTAACACCTGTTGGACAGACAAGGATTTCATATATATTTTCCTTAAAGCGGCTTCGTTTACATTATAATATATATATATATATATATATATATATGTTGAAATTTAATTCGCTCTTCATAAGTTTATAAGCAGCCAAATTGCACATTTTCAAGCAATGTATTATTTATTTAGTTTCAAGAATAGGCCAACTTCATCTTACTGAACCTGGAATCGACCAATAGGATTCATGGATTTATATGCACTTTGACTTAAAGGATACGTCGAGTTCAAATCTATTGAGCCATATATTTTCCGCGAGTGACAACATGTTTACAGACTATCAAGTAAAGAAGGCTTAAACTTGACTTACTTATATTATGAAATATATATATAAATACTCAACTTATTTCCCATTTTTATATTTTTCATATGCTGTTTGTTCACTTTCATTTAAAAAAATATAATAAACTCGTCTCTTACACATTTTTATTACATATATAATTATTATCCCTTGGGATTTTTCCATACATTTGCCTAAATATACTCCAACTGCATCACTCCATAACCGTTTACTGTACATTCCTTCCATTACTCGTTCGACGTAATTATATTATCAACTATGCTTGAAGTAACTTAGTGATTAACTTATTATTTGTAATATCCCTCAAAATGAACCAAATAATTTTGGAGGTCACTTCCATGTACAAATAATAATAATATAATATATTCAGTATATATTTAAAAATCAATCAATTGTTTTGTTTAATGTCCTAGTGGCGAATGAAGGAATGACCTCAATTGGAAATAGATTCATTTAGTATCAATACAGGCCTAACTTTATTATATATGTTTCACAGTTCAATTTACAGAATGTACATAAATACATAAAAACCAAAGCTAATATGTTAAAATGAAACACAAATAACATTTTAGTAATTTTATCCTATATATATATATATATATATATATATATATATATATATATATATATATGTATGTATAATTCTATTTTTCCAAAAAACTAATGAATTCCACTTGTGAAAATATTTTCCCGCCTTTTATAAAAGAATGAACATACAGAAAAAAGTCTGCAACTGCATTAAAATGATAGTTCCGGTCGTGGCGTTGAAAAATCATATAAAATATTATTTCTCTTTTTGTTTTCTTCTCCCTTTTCATTGTGTTTTGCACAATATTCGTATCCATCAATTAAATTTCTAAGCTATTTCATAAGCAGAGCCATTCTGATCAATCAGCCTTCCATTCCCTCCCACTTTTTTTTGCAGATGCACTTATTTCCTTCGCAAAGTTTTGCCTAATCTCTTTTTATATCCATGTACCTGGAGGCCTTCAATAATAATAATAGCAAAAATAACATCAAGAAAGGCAACAGCTCCGTGAACCCTAGGACTCTTAGAGGTAGATGAACTATCTTCCAAGTTGGTTATATAGAGAGAAAAAAGCGTCCTTTTGAATGTTTTTATAAATATATCATCTTATCTACTACTCATAAATATTATAAAGAAAAGAAACAAAATAATAAGAACAATAATAGTTGCAGTAATAATTTATTGGCGTGTTTGCACGTTGTAAATATATTATACCCATTGTAGATCATGATAGATGCCCCAAACAACGGTTATGTACTGCATAACAACATTCGCACAAACATAATATAAGAACAAATACTTATGCACCAATATACAAAAATAAATAATTTTCTTAGGAAATAAATAAATATGTATACTCTTTGTAATATGAAGAATATATAGATTTATCACAAAAGAAGAACGTCTTACTATTTACAAATGGTAATATGTATTATTTAATGGAACATAAATTATTATTTGTAAGATTGTTTTTTCCATTCTTACCCTTTCTTTACATATGTTAATATTTACATTCCCAATACTACATATATTTAGTATTTTTTGGACAATATATTTTTAGATAAGTAAAAATATAGTCTCAATTATTCTTTCGATCGTACAACGTAGATAAAAAGGAATATAATATATAATAGAATTAAAGTGCCATTGATAAGTAACTACAATTAAAATACGGCTCTTGAATCGGGCTTAGCGTTTACACTGCCTTAACTGTCCTTTTCTCCGGTGTTGCTGAGGCATCTGAGTGCATATTTAATGGTGGCGTCACCGCATTCGATTATTCTTTGATCTACAGGAGGCAGACGAACTCTTTTCGAAACTCAAATGAATAGTAAGGACCCCAAAAAAGCTGAATATCAGCCTCCTGCCGGAGGACATATGTAGTTGATTGTCCAATGGTCTATCTTCCTTAACATAAAGTATGGCGAGAGGCAGGGTTCAATGCTTGGTCCCTTTATCGTCAACCCCCTCACGGCTAGTTTACACAACCATATTTGAGCTGCTATCAATTCCGAAGCACAAAACGTAAGTACTACATACTTGATCGTCCTCTCAGTCCCATCCTGAGAGAAGGTCGGCTCTCCTATGGGTGTAGCGTGTGATCGGTTGTTTTCATTGGTGTGGCGACCAATGATACACATTCCTCCGTCATTCTTGAAGAACTCAGATGCAACTTTGATGGTCCATGACGAGGACTCGATTTAAACAATCGCTCACGTGAGCTTATTACATAAATATGTTTCTTAGGGTATCCTGAGGTTCTTTTTTTAATGGTTAAAATAATTGTATTCTGTTATTGCAAATAAGAATACAGTGTAAAAAAATTACACTAAAAACATACAGATAACATAAAAATAAAATCAAATCGGGACAGTTACGTAATAAAAACATCAATGAATATTATTGTTCAAAATTACCGTCTAGATAAAAAACCATATATATAAAACAACAATTTATAAAACTAATTTGTATTCAATACAAAACGGCGATGCATTCTTATAATTCTTCTGATGTCGTTCCAATATATTTTTGAACTGTTGGATAAAATTTAATGAGGTCTCCAGCCCATTTCCAAGTTGACGCTCCCAAATCAGGAATTTTGACCTCAAAAGCAGAGTGGCGGGCGGCAGCACCAATGAGGATAGGTCTTATGTCTTTTTCTAAAATGTACTTGTTAGTAGTAAGTTTTTGTGCAATTAAAGATTTGACATTTTGTATTGAAGATTCAATTGCTTTGTGTCTGGGGGGAGATTTCTTTTTAAGATTAAAGACACCAAAAAGAACATAGGCTTTTAAAATATTTGAGGAATCGTCTTCATTTTCACAAACATTAAGCTTTACGAAAAGCTTAAACACCTGTAGGATTGGACAATCTACGAATGCATGGAAGATATTGTTTAATAAAAACCCACAGTTCATGCAAGGAAGCTGAAATTTGATAATTTGTCCTGAAATTTGTAATTGTGCAGTAAATTTTGCACCATCGGCAATACTACTCGTTGATTTCAGAATTCTTCTTTTCCAGGACAGAGGGAGGTCCAATAAACTTTTAAATTTTTCAGATATTGAGATCGCTTCATCATATTTGGGTCTTTTAAGTGCAAATTTTAAAACCACGGCTTTGAAGGATTAAAGCTAATAAAAGAACTTTCAAGTGGAAAGCGGAACCTTCTCATGTTAAAATTTGACCTATCTAAGTCATGCGCTGTAAATATATTTCGGTTAAGAGCAGTTCTCTCGAGAACAACAGGATCTCCAAATCTCTTGATAAACGGTTTTTTGTCCTTGTTTTGTGATATAATATCGATTGTTGTATCCGATAGATACATAGGATGGGATCTCCATAATATCCTCTGAATCGAAGCTAAAAAGGAAGAAAATCTGAATTTGTTAAAATGGTGGCCATATGAATCCAATTATAAAATTCTGTGGAAGTGAAGCACTTTCTCCAGTCTTGTTCATGATACACGCCCATTTTTCAACTATTTTACGATAATAGGTTAGAAGAATATCATCTAAAAGACACAAGCCTCCCCCTATAATTTTTTTGGGACGTTTGAGTGCGAGAAGATAAGATTTGTGAAAAGTGAGGTCAACCAAAACTTTTCTTCTTTGATTGTATATTCGGCAAGTGAAGGAATCGAAGTCGCCCTATACAAAACAACAGACACCACACGTATATCATATAGATCGATCCTTTTCTTTAATGAGAGATGGCGCCATTGTTTCAAAGATCTATACATTTTTATACTCATTTCCAACCAGTTAGACATAGACACATCATTTTTCATCCACTCTATACCAAGAATGGTCACTGACTGTACAACCTTACAACTAGAGATCGTAACAGAGGGGTCTGGATTCCACGATGCTACTGGAAGTACGCCTGTTTTTTAGTATTAATTCCAAGACCAGACTTCAGTTCGAATTTTTAAAGAAGGACAATATAATTTCAATTCTCTTGATGAGTTGAGCTTCGGAACTGGCTTCGCGGCATATAAATCAATCAAATGTCTCCCATTATTAAAAGATACACCAAAACCTATGTACTTTCTTATTAACGTTCTTGTGAGGTCATGTAGCGCGGATACAAACAAAGAAGAGCAATGGGACAACCCTGTCTGCAACTCCTTTTGAGTAAAATGGGGGCACTATTTAGTCCATCTAACGTTAAAACTGAAGAACAATTAATAATAATAACCTGATGGGGTTAAAAACTTTTGGAGAAGAAGCTTTTTAATAGACTTTAAATCATGATCATGCCGAATTAAGTCAAAGGCTTTAATAAAATCGATAGCTACATATTAAAGCTCCGTAACGGTCCCTTTTGTTTAAAGACTCAACCGCAGTAAGAATATTTCTGGATATATCTGTAATCTTTCGTTTCTTAAGAAAGCCCTTCTGTTCAATTTGAATTTGATCATTTAAAATAGGTTCAATTTGTTTTTTAAACCACCTGCTAAAATCATGTATGTAAAATTTAAAATAGTCATGGACCTCCAATGATTAAAATGACTACCGTCCCCCTTTTTGGGATTAAAACAATGCGCCCTTTTGAGAGGCACAGAGCATTTTGCCATACTTCTCCATGTACTTTCCGATACTTAATAAGTAGGGAGCAACCTCAACTGGAAAGAGTTTGAGGATGCGTCCACAGATACCATCAGCACCAGAGGCTTATTGTCCTTGAGATAGCAATTAATATATTTAATGATATTTTCAGTTGTAAACACTTAAGGCATTTTCTACATTTCTTCTTTGGAAAATTAAGTCTATTGCCACCTTGAACTTCTGAAAATTGTTTATGAAAATATGACAATATATCACTTGGAATCTTCAAAACCTTACCACTATCCATAATACGTTGAATGGTTGACGTGGAGTTCAAGTTTTTTGGGGGGAGGTACTTAAATCTAAAACTTGGATTTGTATCTCTGATCTTCTTCCTTTCCATTTTAGCTTCCGCGATGTCGGCAATTCTGTAATTGTTTACAAGATCAACAGTAAATTGTTTGATAAAAATAGAAGATGAGTTCATGACACTCTCAATGTCGTTTTGAATTTTCGAAGAGTTGTTTTTGTGGTCTTTTTAATAATATTAATATCAACAATAAAGGAAGATGGCTCAGTCTCTCCGCATCAATAACTGATTGAAAGAATGAAAACGATCGGGAATTTCGACCATAAGCATTCACAATAGAAAAAGAACAACCAGAGGTGCTTAAAATTATTTTGTTCCACTCACCGTCATTGATAAAATCATCTATAAAATAGGTTTTTCTATTCACCTTGTTATAAAAGTCATCACACCTTTTCTACCCGTGCCTGAGAAAAAGTAATGGAAATTTTTGGCAGACAAAACCTACAATTTTCGTTGCAAGAGACCTTGGTTTTTATATCTTGTAAACAAATAATATCCGGATTAAGAGACAGAAGGTGTTTCATGATGGCATGTCTATTCCTTCTATCTCTACCACCTTTAACATTAAAAGAAAGGATTAATATGGTTGATAGAGAACATGTTATAGTAAAATATGTTTTTCAAAATATATTTACAGATTTAAAACAATAATAACTTTTGGCCACTTTATGTACGAAGCAATCATTTAGAAAAAGTCTATAGCCACATATGGATTTCCAATTGTCCTTTCAAGGCATGTGAACATCTTCCAGCGCAAATGACAACATTAGTTGCAACAACGACGAAAACAACTTTAATTTTATATATTAAAAACGCCATTCTTATGTACATATGTAAATGTATAAAATTCACCATTAAGATCCATATATTTCATTCGTGATATGGCCTTACACAGAAAAATATTGCTTCAAAACCAAAGTCCTTCATTTTATTCCTTCTTGTATATATATTTTTTTCTAAATAAATCTTGTCAATATCTTTTTTTTTCTTGAAAAATGAAATAAATCATTTTTAACGAGCTTTAGATAGTCTGTGTTAGCATCTTAGACTTTCAATGTTTTAATTACTATTCAAACAATAAAAGAAACAATCTAGTACAAAAGGAAGAAGAAGGCATTGAGAGAAATATGAGCTTATTCTTAGCTTCTTAATTTACGACTTGTACGAAGAGACAGGAGGAGAGAGAAAAAGCTTTTCATGAAACAATTAGTTGAAAATTTACCAAGCATCTCATATTAAAGAAAGAATGAAATACACAATTATTTTGAGCAATGCAGGGAGATAAATCATTTCTGTGATAATGAGAGCCGTCTTCCTGCTATCCTTGGCCAGGGAGAAATGGAAGCAATCAGGTTTTTTGGAGTTGATCATTAGATGAAGGAGGATTTGCAAAATTGCAACATATTCATGATTGAATATATTACTAAAAATATTTAGCTCCTATCATTACTAAAAAGGGGGTTCATTATCATTAGGAAGAATGAAACGAGTATTAGAATGTAAGAAGTCAGAAGCATAAAATTAACGAGAGGGATGACTTTTCGCTTGCCGGCGATTTAAATGTCGTGTCATCGGAAGTAATTTTATATTTCCTGTAGACGATATCAAAAATCTATTGCTACACTGGATTTTTGATGACAAAGAAAAATATATTGAGAGTACGGATATTAAAACCATGAAATAACCAATATATATATATATATATCAGAAACGACCGAGTACCCGGCCCGGGTCCCGGCTGTTTTTTTAGTGTCCCGGCCCGGTATCTAAAAATCACCAGGCCTGGACTTTTTTAGAAAATTATTTTCTAAAAAAACGTCGTCACTTTTTTACAGATTTTTTTTTTGTAGGAAATTCATTTTTAAAAAACGTCGCCACTTTTTTGCAAATTATTTTCTAAAAAAGTCGTCACTTCTTTTTGGAAATTATTTTCTTAAAAAACGTCGTCACTTTCAGAATGACGAAGCAACGAAAAGTCCCGGCCCGGCTTGAAAAATTTAAGTCCAGGCCCGGCCCGGGTCCCGGCGAAAAACAGTGTCCCGATCGTTTCCTGATATATACACACACACACATATATATATATATATATATATATATCAACAGTCAGGGACACTTTAGCTGGTTCTGAAAAGAAATATTTGCTTCACACATTGATGTCCATGAACTAAGTCATAGTTAAACACACATAAAAATATTTTTTAAATGGAATAATTAATAATCTTTGTTATCTAAACCGTTTATATATGAAGAGAAAAATATATATATTGTATATGTCAACCTATGAGTGGAATTGAAAGCGAAGTAAAGACAAAGAACCAGCAATATCAATCTTGTGTGAGTGTGTGTATGTGCAATTGCAAAGAGTGATCAATATTCCTTGGAAAACAATCAAGCTCAACAATTTGGCAGTGTTTGAAGGGAAATGCAAAAATAATGGCTTAACGAATGCCTCTGCAAATCTCTAGTATTTTTAATAAATACCAAAAAGAGAGAGAGAGAGAGAAATCATCATCAATTTCGCAATATGTTTTTTTATATTTGAAATTATCTTCCTTCGGTGTGAAAAAAGATGGATCTTTTTGACAAGGAAGGGGCAAGTTGTGCAGTTTTTCTTAGCGTATAAGCATGAGTTATAGTCTATCAAAGTTGCAAAGAATATACGGAGGTGTTTATGGACTAGGAGAGTGTACTAAAAAAACTTACAAATGCTACAAAAAGAATGTCTAAAAAATGTTGAGTTAATATATCGATATGGTTTTTTTGGTTAGACAATTTTTAGATTGGCATTTCATCTTCAAACAATTTTTAAAAACAGTTCAATATAAGCATTTGTAATAAATTAAGATCCTTTGTATTGTTTTTATGAAATGAAAGCTTGAAACATTACCAACTGCCTTTTTTAACTATACACTGAACTCAATCTTAACATGGTAACCCAAAAAGTTTTAGGATAAGCGTTCTCAAAATTCAATTCAAATCATTGATATTCATACTAAGGGCACCACATACAGGGTCCGTTCTCTATATTAGACACATTGGTTTATTGTTCGTAGCTGCTACCAGTGCCAGGTAGGAGGCCCGCTAGACTATCTTTTTGTTTCCTCAGTAGTAGAGAAGAGCTGGTAGCGTCAACAAAGGATTCGGATGATTTTAACCCGCCCTAGCACTGTAAACGAGTAACCGCAATTAGGATTATTCATGCTGGATTCAAGGATATGGTCATAATGGTGGCAGTATGCATGATCTGGAACACCGTCAAGAACAGTTAGACCGATTTGGATGAGACAAACAACGCCTACGAGAATGTAGATATCCGAAAAAAGGGTAAGAGGCGTTCTGATTTACTCCGGACCACGGATTTCATCGCCAAGCTAAAAAAAAGTCAAGGAGGACCCAGCAAGTCCACCACCTAAGTGGCCGAAGAAATGGGGGTCGGACCGACAACCATCAGGGTTTGTATCAGTAAAGACATCAGATACCGCATCTATAAACGCTGCAAAGACCAGATTTAGACTAAGAAGACCTAGATTAACAGGCTGACCAAGGCAAGGAAGCTGCTGAACAAGATGATATACCCGGTTCACCCTGGCACCATGTGGTTCTTCTCAGACGATTAGAACTTCACTCAGGACCAAAACACAAACTGCAAAACAATGATGGTGCCCAAGGAACCCCTCAGCCGTCCCCATCGTCGCCCAGACCAAGTCCCAGCCTCCGTCATAGTGTTCGGTACTTTAGCTCCAAGGGGGACGTCTTGCCGCCCCACTTCTTCGAAGAGGATCTGAGCTCGGATGAGTACGTGGCGCTGATGAGGGACGTGGTGGCCCCCTGGGTGAAGAGGGTGGTCGCTGGAAGGTCATTCATCTTTCAGCAGAACTGAGTACCCGGTCACACGTACCGCGATTCACCCAGAATTCACTGTCGGAGAATCTGGTCAATTACACCAGCTCCAACATCTGCTCCCCTAACTCCCCTGACTACAATCCCTGCGGCTTTTATTTATGGGGTTCGATCGAAAGAAATGTCAACAGGACTGCCTGTAACATCATGGTCGAGTTGAAGGACCGGATCACCGTGTGTTCAACAATTTGCCCAGGGAGCATGTCAAGCTCGTCTTCGCCAGGTTCAGGCCTAGGCTGGAGAAGGACGTCGAAGTTGAGGGCGCCTACTTTAAATAGAATGGAAGCCTACATCAAGATAAACTCATTCCTTTTTAAACTTTTGAATAAAGAATGAAAGATTTTATGCCTTGTTAAAAGTTTTTTTTTAGAAAGTGTCAAATTTATCACGTGGACCTTGTAAATATTATAGGTAGATAGATCTCTGAGTACCAGAGGAAGTATCGACCCTCGTCCTCATTAAGCCTCCAACTTGGATACATGGAATCTTGATTGACGAATTACTGCTAATATGAGATGTACTTAAATATTTATTCTTCATTTGATCCATACAAATGTCCTTCAACAATTAAGCTCCATCAAACAGATAGAGTAATATATGATAAAGAAACACCTCCTTAAATATATTTTGGCGAAGTTTATCATACCAACAATCCTCCAAAACGCTGTTATATGTGTTAATTTCCTTTTCTTAGATGTAAACACAAGCATTTCTTTTGGAGTAATGGCGATGCATGCTTTTTTATTTTATCCGGCTATTGCACATGAAATGTGGTTTTCTTTTGCCATTCAATTTTTGTACCGTAGTTTTTCTTGAAATTGATTGAAATATATAAGTATCTGATTTTGATGTTCTTTGTCAACGATGGCATATCTACTATTGCAAAGCCATAAGGGCTAATAGCCAGTAAGTATTATATTTTTATTAATAATGTTTTTTATATTCATTTATATTTTTCGAACTTCAACAAATTACAGATTTTTTTCGGATATTAATTTCAATTGTAACAGAGATATACAAAGTAAAAATGACGATATAATTTTTTATAATAATATACCTTATAGTTATGTTGTTATAGTTATATACCCCGATGTGTGGTTGTGCTCTTTACTTTAGTTTATGTATATTTGTATATGTTTGTCTACTGTAAACAGTAAGACATTTCTAACTAACTAACTACCTAATAGTTTCAAATTAGACTACCATCCAAAAGACCTATTTACAATAAGGACATATCAAATTTTAAAGAGTAGTTCAAGGATGTATAAAGTAACTAATACAAGGGAAGATATCAAATAAAACATAACATTTACATTAAAAAAAAAAATTAAACTTTTGGTAACGAAACCAAAAATGTTTTTTCACATTTCCTTTTTAAATGGCTATAATATCTGTAGGGATCCAAAAGTCTGAAGTTCACCAAGTGTATGACGTAGTTGTATGATGATTCCCTTAATTGGGGATTTTGAGGTTTTTTGCGATTGCAGTTTTTTTTCTTTTTCGGTTAGGTCTTTATTGAGCTTAAACATATAAAAATAAAGATTACAGTATAAACATATTTACCAAACATAAAATGGGAACATTGTGTTTAAAACAAAACATAATTTCTTGATTTGACTTATTCTTTTCAAACAGATATATAGATACAATGAATACTAAAACAATAAGGAAAAGAAGGCTCGTGAGGAAAATACGATGAGGGATATAAAAAGGAAAAAGGAGAATACGCGTACATTCTCCCCTTTCCTTATTAATTTCATAACAAATTAGGATTTTGAGAACGAAATATATATTTTTTACTATTTACAAATTTTAGGGACATATTAAATAAAACATAGATACATTTAAGACATTCTGCACAATTATAATAACATACATACATTTTGTTTATTCTACTTTAGTTTTTTCAATCTCTTAGAATTGTTTGTCATATTTTGACTGCTTGTTTTTATTTTGTTTTTGTGAAATTGATCATTGATTTCCGAAACATATTTTTGGACATACAATTAAAAATTTACCAGCGATTTGTGGAATAAATTTTTCAAAGGAATGGTCTTCTTCGCATTCTGCTAAAATAATTTCCAAAGCGTAAGTATCATTTTCCAAAAGTTAATAAACGAAAGAACAAAAAGTATTTTTTGAAGAAGGGAAAGAAATCAATTCTATGAAATACTTTTTGAATTTTGAATTTCTGAAAAAAATGCATAAACAAAGGAACACGTTAAAAAAAGAACATCAGAAGGACGAGTCAGCCCACCTCGATTATTTGATCTAAAAGTTTACTTTCATCATCAGTATTTTCTAAGGAGAATAATTTTACATCGATTTTTTTATTTAAAGCTGTCAATAAATTGTGGCAAAAATGACAGGCTATAGTTTTACATAAGGAATGCGCGATATAACCTGAACAAAAGTAAACTATAGATACGTCATTAATATATTTAAATGAATCTTTAAAAGTAAAATGTTTTAAATTGGAAATATATTTAAAGAAGAAGACTTAATCTTTTCATTTGTTAAATTTATATCAAAGATGATCTTTTTAATTGTTCCAGAATTCAAAGTCGAAACAGGCTGCATAACTATCATGCCATGATAAACTGAATGTAAGCTCTTAATTATGACACAAAATAGGGTCTTAGTTACTTGATCATCATCCACCCCATAAAAATTCCCAGCAAAATATTCAACTCGTTTTGTACAATATGTTTCGTCAAAAATTATACTAATATTTTATCCCTATTTTGACTTAGATCCTTGAAGCGAGCCTTTAGTAAGTTATTGTAGAGTCAGCCAATCCAGTTTCTAAATTCAAAGATGAAGAAAGTTCCGTAAGGCGACGTATTGTAGGTAATGTGAGAACTTATTTACGTAGATGTGATTTTTAGTGACTTTTAATATATATCTACAAACTTTGAAATGAGCAAATTCATTTTTTTATATCACCACTCATTGTTGCAAAATTCAAAAATACGCCTTTATGGCCGAGGTGTCGATTTCGACACCTTTTTTAACGTCTCAATATATGTAATTATATTTATATAAATCTTTAAATTTCTCCAGTATGGTACTTTATAAATACTCAAATAACTAAACAAAAAATATGATAATTTTATATAAAGAATGACATAAAAAATCAATGAAATACAATAGGTGTCGAAAACGACACCTCGGCCATTAAAGGGGTATTCATTTTCCGGCCATCCTAGTGTTAATATAACGTCTCAATATATGTAATTATATTTATATAAATCTTTAAATTTCTCCAGTATGGTACTTTTTAAATACTCAAATAACTTTAAACAAAAAATATGATCATTTGATATAAAGAATGACATAAAAAATCAATGAATATAATAGGTGTCGAAAACGACACCTCGGCCATTAAAGGGGTATCCATTTTCCGGCCATCCTAGTGTTAAACAACAAGGACAATTGTTCAATCAAAAAGTGTAATTTCTTCTCTTTTGCTTCGTCCAAATGGGGCAAATATTTGTCAAATGATTTAAAGCTGTGTTTAATTCATTTTCCAAGCCAAATAGTTGATTGGTGGAAGAGTTTGATGCCCATGAATTTAAGAAGGCCAAAATATTAAGAAGGGTGTGACATTTTGTAATATGATTGTTCTTGGTGATATGCTCGAGATGATTAAAAGATAGATCTCTATCTTTCACCCTGAAAAATACAATATAGCAGGGAATAAAGTCATCGTAGTTGTATGAATCAGTATCAATAAGAAATACTGAGGAATAGTCAAATTTTGATATGTGAAAAACAATATATAAAATAAGAAGGTTAAGGAATGAAGTTTGGCTTACCGTATATGGATTGACATTTCTTCATTAATCTTTAGACTGAAGTCTATTGACGGTCCTCCATGACTAAAGTTCATCTTGAAGAACCATAGCTCTTTATCTTTTTCATCATAATGTTCTTGAACGCTGCTCGGAAGGCAAGTCCTATCCATTTTAATTTGAAGCTCTTCGAGTGTTAAAAATGAGTTGGCCTCTTCAAAAGCCTTAATCTTTTTTAAAATTCGCTCGTTTTCATTAAGGAGTCGTGAGGAGGAGGTTGAGGTGGAGGAACGCTTTGGAGGAGGCTTTTTTGAATAGTAGTGAGGAAGATTTGGAAAATTGGAAGGGACGGCATCTTTTTTAATATCTTAAGACAAAGAGTTTTTCCAGATCTGTCTGAACGTGATGGATTAGAGTCAGTAGACTCTGGCTTATAATCGGTGGGCATGAAATGTACGTCACACAACGCAGAATGTCTTGAAGGTATCTAATTTTTTCGCGGAACAGCCTTTGTCCAGAGTTGGCGTAGGGACTCATCCTTGGGGAACATATGAAACATATGTCTCTTTTTCCCCTCATGTCCTTTGCTTTGTAGCCACTCTGCAACCCGGAGCAACACAAACCTACCCATTGTCGTCTAGTTTGAAGATAAATAGGTAGTTCTAAAACAATTCCTCTACACACTTCCACTACTTCTTTCACGCAGCAATAAATAGATTAGTCCATCCCGCTTTGTATTTGTGTTTTGAAAGGTTGCGCGACTTTACCTTTCCTGATTGTTTAAGTATTCATTGATAGATATTACATTTTTTTTTACACGGGGGCTTATATGTACATTGGTATAAAAATGTTAGTAAGGGAGGGTGATATAAAACTTCAAACATCACATAGTGAACATTAAAATTGTAATTTGGAATCACAAGCTCCTTTTGTATGTCATAAAATAAAATATTAAAACACTTTTATCTAAATTTCAAATGCGGAAAATTTAAAATCAGATAAAGAACAGAAACGATAGTATTAATCATAAAATGTTATTCCAGACATTTAAAACTCTCCTAACGCGGGTAACGATGCCTGGAGGGATGTGGCTACCTTGCGATCTGCAAGCGTAGATCACTCTCTGCACTTTTGCAATGCAGGCCTCTACTTTGAATTTTGACTGATATTTTGAAGACGTTGCGATGAGCCAATCCTTTTTGGACGGATAAACCCCCAGTTCTGAAATTGCAGTTTTGATTGACTTATATTGGTTGCAAATAATTATTTGTCAAGACATAGTCATTTCATACAAATATAGCATAGGATCTCAATCTACTTACACTGGTCCTTTATTCGATGGAGTAATATAAATATCATATACATATTTCTTATTTATATTCAATATATAAAAAAGAACAGACCATGGAATCAAATAGTCCAAAATTCACTGAACATATGTAAAAAAAAACATTTGACCTTCTTTGATGCAAATTTTTGCTTATCATTTGATTTATTTGAAATTTAAGGATAGCAACTAATATTTTCTATGTAATTGAAGACTTTTCCGTAATGTTCCCCTTTTTCCCTTCTTTATTGCATTCTTCGTTCATCTAAAAAGCATATCTTCTCTTTGGCTGAAATAATGGCAAAAGAAATGTAATTAATCGGTCTCATTAGACAAAGGAGAACCATTTATCAAGCGTGATAAATGGTACCTCATATATGTTCTAAAATATTCGATTTAATTATAAATCTCAAGTTTATATATTATTTGTCTCTTCAATTCCTAATTACTCAATAATACCCTTGCTAATTAAATCGTTAAAAAACAGTAGTCACACATTCCAAGTTGACAAAAAGATTGATTAAGGGTGTTATTATATGAATTGAAATGTTTTTCATTAAAAGAGCGATTTATTTTATATTACAAACACTCAAAAAAATGTAATATTAAAAAAAATCAAATTACGTTTCTATCCAATCGTAAACAGTTTTATATTTTACACTTTTGAGCTGATTAACTTCTGGTCACAATTTACCTGAATGTTGGAGCAAATCGGAGACAAATTGGATTGTACAGGGTTAGGCAGAATTAGTGAAACATGGAAATGACGTAATAGCTCCCAAAATACTTAATTTTGCAAATATATTATTTTGTAAATTTTGTTGACAACAAACTGTTTTAAAATATTTATTACAAAATTATTCCACGTGTCTACCATATGCTCGAACCACAGCCCTAAGTCTCTTGACCACACTAGTGCAACTGTTACGCACAATTTCCTCGGGAATCTTGTCCCAGGCAGCCTCAGCTACAGCCATCAGCTGATTCTAGTTGGCCCTTGGTTTAGCATTGGCCTTCCTTTGTACCATCCTCTACATGGCAAAGTCAAGGGGGTTGCAATTAGGAGATGAGGGAGGCCAAAGGTCCTTGCTCCAAAAGTGGTAAAAATTGGCTGCACACCAGTCCTGCACAATCTTTGCAGTATGGGTCGGAGCTCCGTCTTGCTGGAAGCAGACATGGACTCCACCAAACTTTTCCTGGATCCACGGGAATAGTTTAGTCTTCAGGAAGTCCAAGTACACGATCTTGTTGATTTTAACACCGTCTGTAATCCGGAACAAAGGTAATTCTTGCTATTGGAGGCCACGGTCCCCAGACCATCACAGGTGCCAGATATACATTTGGTAGACGTTTCTGGTATTCTCTGGGATCTTGGAGGCATCCCTGTACATTATACGATCATTTACAGGATTGAACTTCTTTGTGGTCACGAAAAGTTTCTCATCAGAGAAGATCACAACGACACTAGGGTAGACTGCGTGCCATTTGAGAAGCAACTTTGATCTTGACTTCCTCTTAAACCTGTTTGCCTCGTTTAGTATATGGATCTTCTTGTACTTAAACGGATTCATGCCTGGTCAGTTTTGCCTACCCTCCCGATGGTCCTCGCAGATAAATTGTTCTCTTGAACCATCTTATTCATAGAGCGGGCCGGGTTACGTAGTATCTTGCCGGGGGCGGCCTTTGTCAGCCTTGGTGTCCTCACTAATCGCTTCCTTTCTTGTTCAGGCCTACTTGTGATTTTGCCCGTCTCTTTGATAAATTTTTTGGTACGCCAGATGAAGGTGCGGCTAACCCCAAGCATGTTCATGATAGTATTGTGTTACTGGCTAGAGTCCAACAACTTTAGGATGACCGTTCGCTTGCTTTCAAAGTCCATTTCGTCGTTGTTTTTAAATAAAAAACTCAGAAAACAACAAAGCAGATGTACAAATGTCCGTGAAACATAATTTTGTATCATAACAAAACCTCTCAGACTCATATTTAGAAAGATTTTGCACTTACAATCCGATGTTTCACTAATTCTGCCTAACCCTGTACATATATATATATATATATACTTATATATATATATAAATATATACATATATATATACATGTATATAATCTAAAAACTATTTTAAAACTTTGACATGTGCAGAAATACACACAACATCACTGAAAATCTATGAAAACACTTTATGTTCAACTCTCAATCTTGAGGGCGCAGGTTTGACTGCCGAGAGGGGAAGGTAAATTTCATTGATAAGAACATAGGTTCGGTAGACTAATTTGAACGCTGTAATGATTATTTATATCCAGTCGGATGCAATTTTATAGATCCACGTTGGCATAAAAATATCAGACACAACTTTTTAAAAGCAATTTTTTTACAATTCAATGAATTAATTTCCTAATATTTGAAAAAAATCAAGAGTTAATGCTTATTAGTGTTCATTTTGTCATGACACATAAGACACAGATCCGTATTTAAGAAGTGTCTTTTACATCAATATAATTGCACAAATAGTTTAAGTCCAATACATATATTCTTAAAATATTGTATAACATTTATAGAATGAGTTTTATTAGTGCATGTCGAAGGAATTATATTTTAAAGTAAGGTATACAGAAAAAGTATCAATATAAACGTTCAGAGAAGGTACCGTTGCCCTTGCAAGGCTTTAGTAAAATGTGAATGTTACATTTCTATTCCATAAAAAACATTTAACATCAAAATAGAAATACAATAAGACCCCATAATTTGAACAAAAAGAAGCCACCGGGAATTAAACCAAAATGATGAAAATAAAGTAAAAAACTACAGATTTATCCTATCGTAAAGGTTTAAATATACGAAACGAAGAACATTATGCGAAAGTATGTCATTCAAAATAAAAAAATAATCCGAGGAATTCAAAAGACAACATCAACGGGACCTCGGATTGAAAAACTCCCAAAAAAAACAAAGTGTTTACAAACACCTAAAACTGATAGACTTTCCGGATGTAGTACTCGTTCAGGACCATGTCCACAGAGGGTTTTTTTTAAATCCCAATGGGAGACATACATTTATTCAATCACACAATAAATTCATAATAATCAACCAAAAAAATAACTACATATTATACTATGACTAGAAGGAGAAAGACAAGTAATTTTTGAAATATGGTTTTAAAAAACATATGATTTTTTTTATCGACTTTATTGATATTTTGTGTAATTAAATATGATATATATATAAATACACATTTTAGTTTAAAATTATTACACAAACAAAGTCATCACACATTAATCGTCGACAAAGAAAACCATACAAAACAATGAGACAAAGTAAAGGAACAAAAGTCAACATAATTAAAATCAGAATCTTTTGTGAAAACGTAAAAGTCGATTCAGGTCGATCTTTGCATTCTCGGTGCAGGAAGGGAAGAATTTAACCAGGTCACCCGCGAAATACCAACGTCCTGCCGAATTCCCTGGAATCTTGATGCCGGGGGCAGAATAGCGAGCCGCCCCTGATATCATAATCACTCTCAGGTCATTTTCTATGACCAGATCTCCAGAGGCTCCGCCAGTAGGCTTTTACAGCTTGAGAGAGCAAATTCCATGGCCCTCGTCTTGATAGGAGCCTTGCGAATATTCGTGGTGAGACCGAAGAGAATTAACGGAGCAATATGTTTGTCTTCGATGTGTTTAATATTCAACTTATAAAATCCCTCAAAATCTTGAGTAAGGGCATCCATAAAAAGTATGGATGATTGAGTTGTAAAGGTTGCCACAATCCTTACAAGGAGTGAAAAAGAACACGTTTCCAGTGCAAATTTGGAACTGAGCTGTAAAGCGCTTTCCAGAAACAACTCTTTGAATGGAGGACAATATTCTACTCTTCCAGCGATTTGGTAAGTTTAGAGCTTTTAAATAGTGAACCGCAATTTTATCAGCTTCTTCTCTTGCGTTCGACTCAAAACTCATCCTCACGTGCCATGGAACAGGGGCAAGATGATAGGCTGCGGCTCTTTTTAGCTGAAAGAGGAACTTTCCACAGTTAAAGATTAATTTTTCTGAGAGATCAATCGGAGACATACATTTATTCAATCACACAATAAATTCATAATAATCAACAACCAAAAATAACTACATATTATACTATGACTAGAAGGAGAAAGACAAGTAATTTTAGAAACATGGTTTTAAAAAACATATGATTTATAAAAATTATAGTTTAAATGAATCTTTAAAAATGTTTTTAGAGATATGATATTCTTTTAAGGCCACCTCCGCTATCCTTGTGGAAATTTGGTGGTTTTTGAACCTGGCCCTCGCCAGAATAGATGGGAATTTAGCGATGACTTTCGATGCCAGTCTCAGTTTAGGGTCCTTAGTTAGAAAACCATACAGGATCTCGTTTGGGCTCAGATCCCTGCCTATTTTATCCTTTAGACCTTCTTTTATGATTTTCATAGTATGAACGAGATCCGTGCAATCTCGGAACTGATGAGCAACGGTTTTGCGGCTTTCACACAAAGAACATATCGCCCCCTCATTTTGAAGCAGACCACTCGTAAAATATACCCTAGATTAGATTCTATACTTCAAATACTGTTCCCTCGTAGTTAACATGGGGTCCCATATCCCTGAGATTATGTCTTTGAAATATGATGTGTTCTTTGTTGGGGGGTTTACTGTGTCCAATATTTTATTTTTTATTTTTCTCTCGAGTTGGGAAGTGATAAGAAATAGTTTGTCTTGATAATCCGGTTAGATACTTGATATAGATTCTCCTTTGTTTTTATAACGACGCCGTCTGCAAAGAATGTCCTAAGGGAAGCCTTTAGGAGAACAATGGAGGGATGGTCGACGTTTTTCAAGCTAAGGACATCTTTAATCGTCCGGAGGCCTCTTTTTGGAGAATGGACCGTGGGACCTCAACTTTGACTATTGGATTCCCTACCAGAGGCCCGCCTACACCGACCTCCTTCCAGTAGGCTTCAAGGAGCTCTTGTGGGAAGTCCCAAAGCTCGTTAGAGGTTTTTTTATTGATGCTTAAAATATTTATGATACAACAAAATATAATTAAATATTTTAGGAATTACGGGAAGGAATTATGTGTATAACATCAATAAATATTGTAGTTTAAAAAATTTCCTCGCCTGAGTTGCCTTTCAAAACATAAAATATAACAACGAAATATTCATAAATAAAGCCAAAACATCAAAACAATACATATTCAAATTCAAACACACACAAACGTTAAAACCATAATAAATCATTCAAAGAAATTAAATGGTTTTATAAGTTTCATAAGATTAATTATATTTTTTAACATTGTATAATACTTCGCCGAAAATTTTGTTGTAGAACTTAAATAAATCCGCCGCATATTGCCATCCAGCACCAGAAGTGTTAGGAATCTTCAAAGAAGGACCAATAACGAGCAGCAGAAGATATTAAACGACTCTTATTTCCTCCGGGTCCACAGGATCATTTTTGCAGGGTTTTTTCGCAATGAGTGATTTAGCACCCAATAAAGCTCACTCCAGTGCCTTCAAATTCTCGTACGGGGCTTGGCCTTCCATTACTCCAAACATTACACATGCTTTGCATTCACCTCAATGCTATTGAGTGCGTTAACATTTAGAGCTATCAACTCCTTCAAAATCTGAACATGAAGGCAGTCACCAAAGGCGTGTATAGTTGAATTATATATCCTTCCGCAGTTTTTGCATGAAGAACTGAAGAATAGCAGGTTGCCCGAGATCTAAAGTTGTACAGTGAATTTTTTATCATCGTGTATACTAACCAATGATTGCTGTATTTTTTATGCCATTCATCGAGAAGGTCTAAAAGAGTAGAATAAAACATGCACAGTTTATTGACTTCGTCGTCATTTTGGCGGTTTAAAACACATCTTCAGGTGCCAAGGAGAGGATGGCATATGAGTTCTTGCAGTTCTCCCTAGAGGAAAACAATATTTACAATATGAAAAGTCAGGGGAGTGTCGTTTACTAATATCATGTATTGTTAATATGCCACTTTCTAAGGTTAGACTTTCTAAATAACGGGGTTCGCTATGGTTCTTGAAGAAGGCTTTCCTTGATGAATTCTGATGAATTATATCAACGATCGTGTCGGATTTATACATGGGTGTCCCAAACCACAGGACACGATGAGCCGCACTCCATGACATAGAGAATAACTTTATGGATTCATTAGATAGAATGGTTCCATCATACAGAGTTTATAGATATTTTTATTTAAGAATGTTGATCTCATTCAGAAAGTGGCCGAAGAGTGATGCCCATAAATATTTTTGGTACATTCTTGGAACTATTTTAGATAATAAAGCTATTCCACCCCCCAATGTTTCCTAGGTATTTTAAGGCAGGAGAGGTATCTTCGATGAGAGAGGGGTTCCAACCAGAAGTTTCTTCGTTTACGGCCTTTTTTGGTTAAGATGTTTATTTATTAGCTAAAATATATACAGTGTAAAAAATAAGAATACACTAGAAAGTAGGCGATAAAAAACATTAATGCAGCTATGGAATCACTCCACAAAAGTATTCAATTGGGGTGCATTGATAGCTATTGATTTCAGTAAAGCTTTCGATTCGGTTCATCATAATCACTTTTAAAATCGATAAAAAGACTTTTACCTAAATGTTATTTAACCCTCTAAAATTTTGTTAGTTTACGGTCTTCGATTATCTCTTTGGATGGCAAATACAGTACACCAATTTACGTTACGTTAAAAACCAAACATAATGAACATTATAATTCAAATTTACTGTCTAATGATAAAACCATAATATAAGATGACTTTAAAAAAATAAAATTCTTATAAAAAAAATTGATGTCATCTTATTGTCGATTTGATGACTTTTGAGGTATTCGAGAGAATTTGAAGGATATAACTCTATCAAATCTGCGGCCCATGTCCATGACGTGCAGATGAATTGGGAATTTTATTGAGAGGGCTGAATAACGAGCCGCTGCCCAATCATAATTGCTCTAAGGTCTTCGATTGCATATAAAGTTATTTGTCAGTCTCTTCGCAATAATGATTTCATGTTGAGCAGTGCAAAATTCAACGGCCTTTGATGAGGAGAGATATTCCTCTCTTCTGGATGCTTCAAAAAGAAATTCTAGCCTCTAATCACGTTCGAATTTAAGTCCATATTCCCACAAACGTTTAGATGGTAAAGTGCTTGTCGTCTTCAGTAGAGGATAATCCACGAAGGCGTGCAATGTATTATTAAATAAAAATCAACAGTTATTGCAAGGATAATAAAATTTGCTAAGAGTCTGCTGAGATTTTGAATTGAACCGTGAATTGGCGAACAGGTCGGCGAAATCCACAGGTTGAATTATAAATTATTTTTCCCCAAGACGGAGGAA
>CP045901.1:13356465-13368738 GCA_013387185.1 Caligus rogercresseyi
GTGTAATGTGCTGGTAATAATATACTCAAAAACATTTTTATGCGATCATTAGTTGACTAAATGATACTGAAAACAAACAAATTTAATTAGTTTGTAATTTAATAGTAAATACTTTTCTTACAATTGTTAATAAATCTACTTAGAGCCATTCTTGAATCGATCTAAGATGAGAGGAGATCTGTTTCTTAAAAATTAGGATTTTTAAGATCCTCAAAATTGATTAATTGACTTTTGATTTTGTATAAAATGATTATTGTGAACACAAAATTAGTTGAAAAAAGGAGTTTTGTTGATTACAAAAATGAAAATTACTCATCCTTATTGCTTTTTTTAAGTTTTGGACATTTCAAATGCTTTTTCCCCATTATTTTTTTGTGATTTTCACTGACTATTTGTGTTAAGGATTCATTCTATAGAAAAATTATATGAATAAAATTCTCATATATCTGCTTCCATCATTTTTAAAATCTGGTTATCATTAAAGTAAACATTACTTTAAACTAAGTGAAAATAACATATTTTAATACTGGTTTAAGAGGTTATAAACAACGTTAATAACATTATTTACAACTAGATGATGATTCCAGTTTTTTAAAAAGACTGTAAAACATTGGTTTTCTATATTCATTTATGATGAGAAATGAATATGTTTAATAGAGGGTATTATAGGAAAACAGGAATAATTATCCTTGCCATTCACAAAGGCAACTTGGGGCGCACCGTTTATATCTCAATTTTTGGTTCCGTCAATTTTGGTTAAACCAAGAGGTTAAACGTCGAATGTTTTATGTTAACTGTTTCTTGGAAATATTGGCGACAATGACAAATAAATTCTGCTTTTGAACCTTTATATTAATATTATCATGAGTAAAGATATGAATAAGTCATTTCATAAGCATTGTCACATTTATTATTACCTCCGCCGAAGGAGGTATTGTTTTCACTGGCGTTGGTTTTTAGTTTGTGGTTTGTTTGCCAGCAGGATAACTCAAAAAGTACGGAACGGATTCGGAAAAAACTTTGTGGAGTTGTTGGAAATGCCAAAAGAAACAAGTGATTAAATTTTGGCATCTCTGATTCCTTTTTCAGATGCAAAATGAGCTATATACTAAAAATATTAATAATGAAATGGGGTCTCTATTCAGGGTAGGAAAGAACAAACGCTTAAAAATATTCATTGACGTAATATTGTACATTATTAGTTAAGGACTACGTCACTGGGGCTTAAACTTCTTTCTCTTCCCGTCTTCCTCTTAATATTAATATTAACTAAAATATAACGCTAATATTAAGAGCATGATGGAGAAAAGAAGTTTAAACATCCAGTGACGTATTTCTGAATTGACGAATAACTAGTATGACATCAATGGATGTTTTTAGGATGGCTCTCTCTTCACTCATTATTCACCAACACACCTACTAATGTAGACATATATGGTTGGATTGTAATTCCGTTTAGTGATTCATTTGGTGGGGATCGGCGGAGGTTTGCACTCTCTGAGTGTACATGGCCTCTAGTTGTATATAAAATATGCAGAGTTAGAAACTGCCGACTAATTTATCTTTAAAGACAAAGCAGTTATAACAATAAACTTTCTATGTTTTAATACAAACATTTACCCCACAAACCATTATGAGGTTTTTCAAAACATGTAGTCATGGTTGATCAGTCTTTCCTGATACCATAAAACCTGCATTTGGTACACACCTCATTTATTTACCAATGCCTATAAGGACGTAATTAAATTTGCAATAAATATTTATTGCAGGAAACATAAATTTTAGAACAGATGTTAATCCCGGAAAATAACTTAATTATGCATCGACATTGAAGATGAAGCTTTCAAAGGGCTCAGGGAAAGTAAAAAAATTAAATAATATGTTCTACAATGTTCATTCATGTTTTTTATTTTAACGCAACTGTCAAAGTATTTTTTATTTTTTATTTATTATAGTTGTCTGTATTTTAGTGTAGTAATTTTTTACACTGTTTTATAATATTTGATAGCCAAATAAAGAATTTTATAACCGTTAAAAAAAAAAAATACGATTTTTGCTCTTATAACTATAACGAAATGATGCCCACGGAAGAAAAAGTGTAATCTCAAGTACCGGAAAGCGTTTAATTTTTTATGTAACTAAATAAAGGCCTTGCTAAGAAGCACTGATTTGTACATTCTTTTGTAGAGGAAAGTATACCATTGGCCCGCCAGATGATGTAGTAGTATTGCTCATAGTGAGATGCGGTGGATGGTCAGGGCATATAACTTAATACCATAGACTACCTTCACTTTCCTGTTTCCATCTTTCCTTGTTAGAAGTATCTTATATCGTCAAAACATTTGAATACATTTATAACTAAAAATTACTTGTTGAACATAAGAGTGAGTTTATATACCCACACATCTTTATCGGTTTATTTCATTCAGTCGTCGTTGATATAATGAATCTTTATAATAAAACAATATTTTATTCTCCTGTTTTCTATTACTTGTATACAAATAGTATTTTTTGAGCTAAAAAATGATGATATTTTGTAAAACTAAATAATAATAAATGGATTTCAGACTTCTATCTACAAAAAAACATTGCAACCCATTTTGATGAAGATACATATTTTTGCACTAATCATTTAGCTACAATCGTGAAGGGGTGGCGATATTACCTTAGGAACACCTTATCAAAATCTTGGTATATTCTTACTATTTCATTTTCTTCATATTGGGACTCGGCCTTTGCGATGTCTCTGTCCACTTTGTATAGTAGGGAGGAGGTCGTCTTTGTTGTAGTGGATATCATCACGCTCAGCAGAGGACTCGGGCCCCATGGGAGAGACGGCCTCTACCTGAAGGTGTTGGAAAGTCTTTACTTAGTTTCCGAGTATAGATTCAGAGTGACGTGAAGAGTGAAGCCAATGCAGTCGGGGGCGTGGTGGTGTTTGGTCCGCCTTCTTGAGTGGGGGGGTCCATGCAGGGTCGCTTGTGTGGTATCTTCATAGCATGCACGGCGGCTACTGTTGAAATGGTATTCAGGAGGGCAGTTGGATCTCCCCTTCTCGGGATAGAGGACGGCGGCGGATTGGTGAGCAGACAACTGTACGTCTCCCATCCAATTGGACTCATTGTGATTTGTGGCTAGTGAAAGGATTGTATTGTTGGGTGTCTTGGCAGTACGCTCCTGGGCTCCTCGGGAGGCGGCTATGAATTTGAAGGATGTGAGTTGGTGGCTGGAAAGGAGCTTGGTAGTTTGTCCCACTGTATCTTTTGTCTAGTTAATTCATTGTTCTGCTACCAAAAGGATGACCTCACTTGAAAAAGAGACTCCCTGATAGAATAGCCTAGTAGGTAGACAGGACAAGGGCAATGACTCTCTCATGGGAGTCAATTCCTCCCTCCCTCCGGGGAATCCGACACGTCATCTTCTTTGATGCAGATGGAAATAGCCGTCCAACCAGCTTTTAGGAGGAGGGGGGTGGGGGGTAATGTTCTTCAGGGTTGTATGTCTGTCTCCAACATCATCCTCTTTGATAGGCTCTGGAGAGTCATGTCCTCCTCGGGTTCCATTCCTTTCTCCATGCTTGATCCGAAGCTGCGTCACGGCGCATTCTTGTCATAAATGTTGTGTACGACTGCATAGCCGGCAAGTCAGTCATTAGGAATTCTGGATCCTCGGAAGATTTTCGATAAAATAGCACTCAAATACCAATGAAGGGGTAAAATTCCTCTTTATTATTGACCTACGTTGTGACGTCAATTCTTTTCTCCTTCTATCTCACTGGGTGACTTATGAATTTCTCTAAAATAGGGCAAAATTGAGAAGATTTAAAGAATATTCATTTGTTAATTCTTATTAAAATAAAGTTATTTTAAGGAACACAAAGCATATCAAATTAAAGCTTAATACTTTTCTTCATGTTCATATGAATTTTAATCTTCTAAAACCTTGCGTCTCTAAGTAAAACTTTTCATTTTTCGTACAAAATGATATATTTAAAGTCTAAATGTACCAGAGACGAAGTAATAATGGAAATGAGTACTTTGATCTAAGCTCAATCAAATTATTTCTATTTTTTTTTTATACTTGAGTCCTTGCACGTAAAATATGGCTCTGAACGAAAAAGTGCTGGAAATTAGAAATCCATATTGCTCTGAATTCCTCACTAACTTTGAAAAAATGTAGAACGTATTTGGTCCTCCATCCAAGATACATAGGGTTTTCCAGGACAAATACCACGATCCCCAAGTGAGCTAGTAATCCACCTTCGTTTGAAACGTCTATCAATGAAGGACATTATTTAGAGCTTTGGGTGTTTGTTCTAGAATTCATTTTTTAACTCATTGGATAAATAGTTCATTTAAAAAATTATCTCTTCCTCTTTGTTTTTAAAAGAAAAATCGCTAGAAAATCCAGCAAATAAGCTTTGTGCATCAATTTTGGTGATCTGGAGGTATATATTGTATCAAATTGACACCTTTGATGGAGTTGACGATAAGATGCATCAAAACCTCGTCCGACGCATTTATCTGAAGACCGAAATGGATGTTCTTAGCCAACACGCCAATATCACTTCAAGATGGAAACGCTGCAATAGGAGTCCTGCGAGCTTTATTAACTGCACGCTCTAACGAATCATGTCTTCGAGTGAACATGGAGGCGTTCATGGAGTTAAGGTCTTGATCTACTTCAACTGAGCTGGGAGAAGGCACCCATAAGTTTGTTCTGGCACACCCCTTGAACTCTAATGTTTGTATTTTTTTTACTGTGCTTTTTTTGTATGCAATTATTTGTCTCTTTTATATATTTTTTCAAATATGCACATCCTTTTACCCATTTCTAAATTTCTGAAATAATTTGATTTTAAATGTTTAAACTTAATTGCATGTTGAAGGAATTTAATAAATGATATTTCAAAAATAAAAGTATAAAAATGGAGCAAATCTATAGTTGTAATTAGGTATAGTAGCTCATCAAGCAAATAATTGTCTGTAAAAATATGAGTATTGTGACGAGAGATTATGCATATTCCATTCTCTGATGTGTGCAAAATAACTGTCAAATATTATTTCAATACGACATCATTGCCAAATTGAAGTACATTCATTGACAATCAAAAATAAAGACACTTACACTAAAAGAAAAGCTGAGAAAAACGCATTAGGTATTTGTACTTCATAATTTATGAGACCTGTATGCAGTTTCTGGACAGTATTGAATTCTTGTCTATCAAAATAGTTTGTAATTATTTTACATTCATTGAATTTCAATGTGAAATACATTAGAAAAATATGCACATCAATTTGATTGCCAAGTTCTTGTAAAAAAAAAAAAAAATATATATATATATATATATATTAGAATATTGTTCGTAGACATATGTTGCTGTTGTAAATAAGTAAGCCAATATTATATGTGAAATGAAAATGAACTGATTTTATAATTTAAAAAGGCTATTATGCAGAATAAAAGTTCCATATAAATGGATATTACAAAAGGAATCGGCATTATAATGTGGAATATCCGTATATTAATATAAAAAGACATACCAAGAAGCCTTGGTGACATTTTAGTATCATAACTTAGCAAGGCACACCCCATTTACTGATTTCTATAATATATTTTCAAGAATGAAAGTAGATTAAATTATATTTTTTGTCCTATCATTTAATTGTGCGTTTTCAGATAATACTTTTCATTAAACAACAATCTATATACTGTATTTAAGAATGTTCACATTACTATGACAAAGTTTAGCTTTAGTGCCTATTTGAGTATGCTAAATGTCTGATATATTTGCTTAATTCTGGGGTAAAAAAGAAACAATACAACCACTCATAAGAAATGGAGCGTGTTAGATGAATGAAAGTATGCTTGATTTCCATATCGGGGGCTCAGATTCGACTCCAATCCGACTGAATGATATTAATTAATCTCATTGAAAAAATATCAAAGGAGTAATTGGATCCTAGTATACTTTTTCATATCTACAGGGTTAGCCACTTAAATTTACACAAACTTTAACTGCGTGCTGAACAATTAAGAAGGTTGAGATAGCAAAAGGAATAATTCTTGTTGATAGCCAAGGTAATCAGCTTTCAGGATAAGCTTGTTTACTATTTGATCCGTTGAGTATTAACAATGGAACAAGCCAGAAGGACGACGATATGTGAATTGCGGCGCGCGGGTCACTGTGCTGCCGCCATCTTCAAGATGACCCAATACAACCGGAAGACCGTCTACAACGTGGTCAAGGCCTTTGACGAGGAGGGGAAGACCACGAGGAAGGACCACAGTCCAAGGAGCGATAAAATTCGGACTCCTAGGTTCGTGGCAGGACTGAAACGGTCTATTAGGAGGACGCCGACCACCAAAATGACGAAGCTTGCGAAGGACCGCAATGTCAGCCACACCACCATCAGGAGAGCAGTCAAAGATGATCTGAACTATAGATCTAGGTGTAAATGCGTGAAACACTTGCTGACAGCGCAAAATAAGGCTGATAGGGTGTCCAAAGGCCGCAAGATCTTGAACGACCTGAAGAGCAAGGGACATTACTTGCGGTTTTACAGTGACGAAAAGATATTCACTGTAGACGAGTCCGTAAACCGCCGAAACGACCGCTGGATCTGCCAGGACCCCAAGGAGGTCAAGCGACCATGTCGAGTTAGACGGCGAACACTACGAATAATCGACGGCCAGATAGTTCACCTCCATTTTTGTTTTTGTTTTTTGTCGTACATTTCCGCGTTGTTGGTCTGGACGTAGTAAAAGTTTGTGTAAATTTAAGGGCTAACCCTGTACATCGAGGATACTTCAATTCTATCTAATCAAATACGCCAAAAAAAGGTTTGCCTAGCAACTAATTTATTAATTTTGTTTTTATTTACATTGTATCAAAATTAAAATTAATAAATTATCAAATAAAAAATCAATTGGGAGTTCTTTTCGACATGTTTAATTTGTTATTATCTATTTGCAAACTTGTTTGTATCTAGAGCATGAAGTTTGAAAAAAGAAGGTACGTGACTGCCCTTTATGGTAGGAATATTGACCAACCCTTAAATGTGAGTTGCACGTATTTTTGCAATGAGTTTTACTAATTTCATTCATAGAAAAATCAAACTGTTTATAATTGTTGAAGTATTCATTCTTCATTTTTGGAGGCCATATTTTTCACTAATAATGGAATCATGTTAACATTTTTTTCTATTTTCCTACTATCGGATCACGGCTAGACTTATGTTTCAACTCTGAAAGGATTTTGGGCCCAACAAAGGTTTTTTGCCTGTTTGATTAATGGTATATCACAAATAATATTGTATTAAGATTAATGTATTTATTAATGATTTATTAATCCTTTTATTACCTCCGCCGAAGGAAGTATTGTTTTCACTGGGCGTTGGTGGTTGGTTTGTTGTTGTTTTTCAGCAGGATAACTCAAAAAGTGCGGAACGGATTCGGATGAAACTTTGTGGAGTTGTTGGAAATGCCAAAAGGAACAAGTGATTAAATTTGGCATCTCTTAGTGCTTCTTTAAGATGCAAAATGAGCTAAATACTAATAAATATTTCAAGTTACCCTACTCTGCCAATAGATGTCGCTGTGCTGTGCTCTCCTCTTTGATGACGTCAGTTCTTTTTCTTTCTATGTAGCTCTAGAGTGTAAACAATGATATGTTTGACATCTGCCCTGGCTTTTTCTCCTAAATAATTTTTTGGAGTGTGGGTTTTTCCTCCTTTTTAGGGCCAGAAACCGCAGGAATCAATGGGTAAGCCTCCAAGGGACTGCCTGTGAAGGTCTGTCCCCCCCCCCCCCCCGTGGAGCCCCTCGCCTGCTCTGGCAGGTCAACCCCCCATCTCCGCCTCGTCCCTCTCCGTGGGTTTTTGGAACTCACTCAGGAAATTGGGTGCCGGGAGCGTCTTCCTCTTGGAGTTTCCGTCGAGGGGAACCCTCCCCGTCCCTCTACGCCGCCCCAGTCGTGAAGAATCCGCCTCGAAGGCTCATAAGGACCCCGTGACGTCATTTGGACAACTGGAGGGGATCGGCGGAGGTTTGCACTCTCTGAGTGTATACATGCCTCTAGTTATATATTTATAAGCCGTACTATATTGAGTGTTGTGACTGTTTTGTACAAAATATTTTTTATAAAACAAATATCTAATTTACTGATCTATGATGGGAAAAAATAAAATTATGTAACATATACTTATAAACTTATAACTGCTTGACAACAAGCTCTATCATATTATAAACTTTTGTAAATTCTATAACCTAGAGTACAGGTATATATATATATTTTTTTTTATATGTGTGTGTGTTCCATCTAACAACATATATTAGTTGTAAATTCCCCACGATAAGCATGCCACTTTAAATTTGCTTTGATCGTGTATTATTACAAGAGGTGTTCAAGCTTGTATTATTTAAATAGCAGGAAAAAATTATGCCTAATCATAATTCACATGTTATTCCAAATTGTGTCACCGTGACGTCTTTGACTTCATTCCTCTAATTTTGAAGGATCCGTGGATTCTTAATTAAGGAAGTTAATTTAAACATGACGTGAGTAATAAATTAAACAATAGCTTTATCGTTTTCTATCAAACAATAAGTTTGAAGCCGTAAAATATAAGTCAATATATGCCAATACCGTAGACAAAAGCTTAAAGGCTTATTTCATAGTGATAAACGTTCAAAACAAATACCAATAAAATTATTGATCCTTGTCTTATTTGTACAAGATATCGGTAAAAAGTTTTTTAACTTATATCTAACTTCATACGATAAAGGGTTTAAAAAAATATAAATTAGCCTAAATAAACAAAAAGTTTTTCAGTTTGCTGTAGAACATGTAATGATTCTTATTGTTTTTCTATTATTATTATTTAAATGAAAGATATAATAATACTCTGTTTAATACCAACTCTTTGTACATTTTGATGGCTTATTGCAGTTTGATCAGAATGATGCAATAATAGTATCTACTACAGTACATATATCCAGAAACTACAGGACAAGGCAACATTCCTTTAATCGCTTTCTCAAGAATGATTGAACAAATGGTTAAAGTCAATGAAGGACTATGGGAATATCTTGAGGCTATATTTTACTTGCCTTTTTTAGTTACGGCTTTTTATTGATATAATGGTGCCCAATGGAATATGATCATTAGTGAGAGAAGTGGCGTCTTGTTGGGGAAAAACTCCAACTCCATTTCAGCCAAATCAGACGATTGCTTGGGTCCTGATCCCAAGGAAATGCCCATGGCAACAGTTCACCATGCCTTGGAATCTGGGCGCTGGTACTCAATTTGACAAGGTAGATAGACTGAAAAAAGTAGTTCTAGTGCACGCAATATTAGAGGCCAAGGTATGGAGTTAATATTGATAAATTCATCATGACAAAGAAGAAAATATTACTCGAGGCCATCTCGTGACGAGCAGCAAGGAGAGGGGTTTCAAGATGGTAAATTTTTATATTTTCCATAATCACTTTAATTATTTATAGGGTCTAGTGCCACTACATGCTTCCCTTAGTTAAAAAGAAGATAGATGTGGGTTCCATCATAAACAGCGATAGATCAGCTGCATATCGTGGACTCCGACGATTTTCGGTCCACTCTTGCTACCTCTACGACGTCGTGAACCACTCAGGAAACTTCTCGGATCCTAAGACTGGCACTCACACATCAAAGAGGAAGCTTATGTCGATAGTTGGCGTCCACAGTTATATGCTCCTTGACCACTTGGTTAATTTCTTTGACGAGAGAGATGAGTAAAGAGCGTGGAAGATGCTTCAACAATATATCTAATGAAATTTTAGAATTTATCCTATGAATATATTTAATATATATGTATAAAAGTAAGGAAAAACACCCACTTATGTTTTTTTATTCAACTGAATATAGTTGTTATTTATTTAAGTGCAATCGAAGAGGACTGCGTGTTTATCAATGGAGATGGCCTATATGGAGCCATAGGGGTCATTTTGTGTATCATGTAAGCCTAATTCTAACAGGATTACATCATACACAACCAAAAAAGGGACCCTAAAGTGATGGAAGTCCCTTTCTTCCTTTTTTTTCTTTCCCTTTTTACGGTGGTAGTTTTGCCAATGGAACTTTAAAATTGTTTTTGGCAAACCATCGACCACAGGGTCGTGTTGTCTTTAAAAATGCCATTTCCTTATTTTGTATAAATGCTTTAATATATTTAAATCAAATTAGTTATTTTTCACTATCCATAGCAAAGTAAAATTAATTTTGTGTTAAAGCTGTACCATTTTATAAATAAGAAAACAATATATATATAATATACTATATGACAGTTAAAATGAAATCACACGCTATGCAATCAGCGTAGATATGTGAATGTTTATCTATATAAATAAAGAGAGCATGCAACGGTACAAGAGTCATATTTGGTCAAATATGATTAGTAATATATATTTTTTAAATCTCGAGTCAACCCTCATAAACAAATAAACGTTAGCACCTTCTAAATTGGTCACTCTGACATTATTTTCTTCAGCGAAAATAATTTATATGGGGAATATTTTGGCTAAATGTACTGCCTACCATTATTGTGAACGTAGAATGCAAGTCATCGAATCACACAAGTCAAAAAAGGCAGTGTACTTTGAAAAAGGTATATACAATATATAATTCTTTAAAAAAGTTGTAACAAAACAAAAGATCATTTTCATGAGTCCATAAAAGGACTGGGTTTGAATAATAAAAATGATTGATCAATCCATTGAGCTAGAATGACCATATATAAATGTACATACTTGTTTTGATATATCAATTAAAACTGGGATTGGCTCCATGTAAAAGCTAACCATTGATTTTTTAACGAGGAAAAAAGTATAGTTTAATGGACAAATACCGGAGAAGCCATTCCAATGTTTTTCCAAATGAATGATCTGAATTTTAGGATGTAAAGACAATATGGTGAAGGAAAGAAGCTTCAAATTGAGATTCAAAGGAATTTAACACTAAAAACTCAAGTATTGCTAAAAACTATGACGTCATCTCTCGACTTTAAGAAGTTTGTTCTTAAGTTCATGGTCATTTATTAGCATAACTAATACTCAATTATAAGTTAGTCATTATTAATTAAGAACTCTTCAACAAACTCAAACTTCATGAAAGCCAAATCGAATCTTTTGTATTTGTTCATTTTTTAACCAATTCAATATGCAAAGCAAAAAAGTTAAGCCTATTATTAGTGATGGGTCACGAGTAAAGCTCGTTTTTTAATACTCGAGTTTTAAGTAAAAAAGTCTTCAAATACTCGACTCGTGCATGAAATCGAAAGCTTTTACTCGTACTCGGAAGGAAAACTCGTTACTCGGAGAAAAGAAAAACTCGTTACTCGGAGAAAAACTCGTTACTCGGAGACAAACTCGTTACCCACGTGTAAATTCTTATCAACGAAAAACTCGTCCCTTCAAATAATATGTTTGGACCAATCAAGAGCTTCAAAAGGCATTGATTCTAATAATAATTAGTAATGAGACGGTCATATTATGGTACTTAATGTAATGAATAGTTATCATTGATGTTTTTAAATAGAAATTTATGTTCCTTACTATCATCCTAGCTTCCATAAAAATAAATATCAAAATACATCATCTACAGTCAGGAAACTGACCAGATACGTTTTTTCTCAGTATCCGGACCGGGACTTTAAATATTTGTTCCTTTATATTCTGAAAGAGACGACGTTTAAAAAAAAAGAATTTTTCACTATTATTTAAAAATTAAAAAAAGAAAGTGAGGACGTTTGTTAGAAAAAAAAATATTTGTTGGAATATTAAGAATTATTTTCTAAAAAACGTCCGCACTTTCAGAATGACGATGGAACGATATATTACAAGTGCTGGACGCTGATTTTAAACAACGAGACGGAATGTTCAAAAAACAGCCGGGCGGGTACCCGGTCGCTTCCTGATATATGATATATATATTATAATATATTGAGCTGTGAATATAAAAAAATTTCCCTTTTTGATGTATATATAATAATAATGTTTTGGAATGTCTTTTCTTTTCAAGCAACTGCAAATGGAACAATCCAGTGAAGAAGAATTCAGTCTCATATAAATTACTGGAAACGATACTAATTATCTCACAAGGCCTCAATCTAGTGTTTGAGGGATTTCTTTCGATCCATAGTCTTAATCAAGACAATTTTGTCAAAATATACAATGATAATGGAGCAAAGTATTTCAACGAACCAGAAGTTGCTTCAAAGACTGAATATAAATTTAGAC
>CP045901.1:13382003-13396989 GCA_013387185.1 Caligus rogercresseyi
TATGTGTGGATTCCACGAACAGGGTTCCCCTCGTAATTTGCATAGAAAATTAGTTAATTTGCTTCACATTCAGACCAAAATGAAACAAATTTTGTCTTATTACTTATAACTATCATTAAGAAGGTTCCTCCAGTCTTACGAGAAAAAAAAGACTAGAAAAACTGGATTTTTACTCTAATATACTCGGTTTTGACTACAGATAAACGGTAATTTCTATGTAACAAGTCACTATTTCACATGCTTGGAGAAAAATTTATGAAATATAAGAACCTTTTATGACTGAAAATATCTACTAGGACATTGGGTAAAGAGGTAGAAAAATAACCACTATGTAGAAATGAATTCAGACTAAAAAATGAGAAAATTAAGTGCAAGTATTGAGCCGCCTGTTTTACGAGCAAATTTGGCAGTTTTAAAGGGGCAAGTTAAAAATTGAGATTTTTTTACACGAAAAGATCTGTGGCAAGGCTAGTTTTCATCTTGTTTGTTAGTATACAATACTAGGTAAACATCGCGCCCAAAAAGACCCAAAGATTCAATGTTTCCCTTTTCAATTTTTGAATCCCAAGTTGTAGACAGTTATAGACTTTTTCCCTTTTTAGACCCAAATTAATTGTCTTCAGTCTGTCTACCATGTGAAAAAAATATTTTGCCGAAGCATTACATGACGGAATCTTAATTATATTTAAAGTATAAATGAGAATTAGTCTTTCAGAAAATTATTCCTTAAAAAACAATTGATATTGCTACCAAAAATGCTTATCATGAGTTATAGACATTTTTCCCTTTTTAGACCTTTTTTGAAAATCGCCTACCCTCGCAATAAATGTAAGTTTTAGTGATTCTTTTTAGAAATATGAATGAAAATTTCTCATCTAATATGACCAAAAGCCTCACTACGTCTTTTCCAAGTCTTTTTCGTCGCACTAGTGCGCGACTTGTCGCACCAGCACGCGACTTTACAGGTCACTCAGCCTCTTTGCCTTTCACATTTTTTTTTCAATTTTCTTAGATTGTAACATCCTAACATTCGAAACCACACTCAAAACCAAAATTTGTAAACGAAAACCTCACACACTATGAAAACAAGGAAAATTTTAGCATTGGTTTACAGAAGAGAAACCATATATTTACATGAGATAATCATTCAGTAAAGCATCAAATTCGCAATCGATAATTTTTAGAACATTCATTTGTTTCCCTTTTCGCAATACTGACGATGTTACAAAATGAAGAGGCGGTGATCGAATGAATGACGAATCAAAGGTCAATATTTTAGCCCCGGTAATTGAAAAACAATTAGACAAACCCTCATATCATTCAAGATTTTTCCTTTGAGTAGGTTTGGGTCACGAAGCTCACCACAAGATTTGATGACTTGAACGAATTCCAGTTCATCGTACTGTCCACGGCTCACTGCAATGACGGAACCGGAAGTGGCCATGTTGGCCAGCTGCGCACGATGACGGCTTTGTCCAGAGCGCGTTCTAGTGGCGGCCCGAGCAATCGCAACGGTAGTAGAGATGGGAGAAACCATGACTTTGTGGACAGGCCCAAGCTCCTCCGTTCGTCGACAATCCTCATACTTGCGTTCAAAGCACTCGGGGCAGGAAAAACATGAAGACTCTCTAGTGAGAAGCTCGCCAGGAGTAGTGGTGGTGTGAAGCTGGTGGAGGTCACGTGTCCCATCAACCCTCTCCCAATCTGCCTGAGACACTGAGACGCTTTCTGGGGCAACCACTTCTCCATGGAATCCACTGTAAAAGAACCCATTTTTGTCCTCTTGTCCTGCCTGCGTCTTTTCAAGGTTGACAAAATTAAGGTGGGTCTGCACATGAGTGTCAATGTCGGTGATCTTCCGAAGAGGCTTGCCTTTTAACTCTTCTTTGCGGAAGCTTGTTTTGGAGAGAGCACCGACATGATCCACCTCGCATTTGCCATGACCTGCGCAGGAAAAATGAATGGTGACTAGAGGACAGTCAGGGCACAGTGGATCCGAGATGTTGTGATTCACACAGAGGTGACGTCTCGACTGGGCAATGGCCCCAAACACCTTCCGATTGCAAAACTGTCCGGCGCATTTGTCTGAACAAAAAGTGATTGCCTTGAAGGTTAGGCGGAATTTTTGGTTGATCCATTTTACAATGCGCTCAAGACAGTGAGAGGCCATGTAATGATCTTGTTCGGGCCTCTCTGAAAAGAAACTGAAGTAGACCTTCACTTTCTTCCATGTGCAATTGGTTTGGTCCCATGCGTGAAACAGAGCCACAGATGTGAAGATGGTGATGAGAGCACTGCCTCCCCAGTGAAGACTCTGAACCTCCTCGAACTCCTTCGCTGCGTACTTCTCGGCGTAGTCAGAAATAATGACTAGGGAGTCCAGATCCAATCTTTGAGATGATGATTCAAGGCGTCCTTCTGGTTCTTAGCAACAAACCGATGGCGAGCAAAACCACGAATCTCTTCTTGAAGTGCTCAGCGAACTGCGCTGGACTCCCACTTTTCACTTGAACTCCAAGTCTTCCATTTTCGTCTTTTTCTACCGACCGATACTTGAAAACGGCAGAAGGTTGTTCTGCAATCCATTCAAGGAAAATTGTGTCGTTGAGAGTTTCGGACCGCATTTGTCGCACTCCTCTTTGAGGCAAGCGCGTGACCGAGTTTCTTCGGGACAAAGCATCCCTTCCACAAGATCGACGTAGTGATCGTATGGTTGGAAATCCAGCTTCAGACATTGCATGGAACACACCGATAGACAGACAGACAGTGATACGGAAGGACAGGTCCGAGCAAGCCTTAGATGACGGACAGAGATGGAGGATGTACCTCAACTTTTACGGACGCAATAAGATCATCACAACACAATGTATGACAATTTAAGCTAATTTGTATAAAATCTCATTAACTCGTCAATTAATGCCCATTAAGGTTAGCCGAACAATTTTTTAGATGTCCCAGACATAATATCACCTGCAGGTAAACAAAAAAGATGATTAGTAAAGTTTCAAAAAATGGTTATGGACCCTTAGGGGAACCCTAATTGTGGAATTTTTAATAATATTATCCTATCTTATATGATGAACCTTGATTTAAAAATGTAAAACTCATCTTTAGTGTATTAAATATGACAAATCATGGTCCAATAAATATTTGTGCGTGTCCCCGAACAGGATTGAGATGGCATTGCGGCCAAGGAGATGACGAAAATAAAAAATTCTATAGAAGAGCATCTTATAAGAGCCTTTTTACTTTTATATAAAACTGATTTATTTTGTTAAAACGCTTAGCTCCTGGACAAATTAGTTACTACCGGCTGAAATCGGATTAAGTTCCGGTATGGCGGGGCTGATTTAGGAGGTAAACAAACAATTAGCTCAAATTTTGTTTGATTTGCAAAGTTATATTTACTTGTGTTTTTTGTATACATATACATTAATTAAATATATTGATTAATATCTGAAACATGATAATTAAGAAAGCTTGCTTACCCTCAATGCTGAGGACCAGGTTCGTTTTCTTCCGAGAAGGGATGATCAATTTTGATCAATTCTTGCAAGGGTGCTATATTGGTGGACTGATTTAAATGTTACTTATATATTTATTCATATACACACGGATATTGCAATTCCATCGCACCAAATAGGTAATACACCTGTTTATCATATATATTCTATTCTATATTAGTACTGATTGCTCCTATTTCTTTATCTATACGAATAAAATATATACAATATACTCAAAGCATAAAAACATATTAAACATGGCAGTTTAAAAATGCAATGGGTAGAACTCATACAAAAAATACCCATAAATATTAAGTGAAACTAAAAGTTTAAAACCATATTAACGCTAAACAATTTTTAAGTATTTTAAAATACAAACCTAACCTATATACATATATATTTCAAAATAAGACAGCGCAATGCCTCACGGTGTCTAGGGTGGCGCAAGTTCGAGAGTCCCCAGAGGAGGAAGTCAAACTTGATCAACTTAATCTAAAATGTCATTAGGTTCGATTGACTTATTTTAACACTATAATGCATATTAATCCACACTGATCCTGTAATTCATTCACATGCGAATAGACAAAGAAAGAAAACATAGAATTGTGTAAGATGTATACAATCAATGATGTGCAGAAGAAATGGCCCAGGAAGAAATTACCCAAGATAGAAAGGGAAAATGATGACTCATGGTAAAAATGGTCCAAATACATGGGTAGGCAAGTATATCAGGAAATATTGTACAAATACTATTTTCAAATAAATTGAGTAAATATTGCAAATTGATTTAGCAATCATATATACATGATTTCCTTGTTGTGGTGGTTATTAGACGAAACAAAGATTTATTTGGGGTAATATTACCATGAGTCATAATTTTCCCTTTCTATCTTGGGCCATTCTTCCTGGGCAATTACTTTCATAGGCCGTATTTTCCTTGACCATTTCTTCCTAATATCATTATATACATCTTAACATAAAATGTGTCTTACAAACATGAAAATATTCTTTAAATTCTTAAGGTTGGATGAAATATCAGTTTTATAACTTTGGTGTATTCAACATGTCATGAACGCCTGATAGCAAGGCCGGTCACGCGCAAATATAGGTTAAACAGAGTTATTTTTAACTTCATAACAACTGTATACAATATAATTACCATATACATTTGAATATATCAATCGATTACTAAGCTTAAACAAAGGAATCGAATTATTGTTTTTTCTATAAATCATTCAAAAATTGAGTATTCATGGCTGTACTGTTTTTATGTAAGCAGTCATTTAACTTGTGTGTATTTGGAGAAAAAAAAAAAGTACAAAAGCGTATACGATCCTGTTTCTGGCAAATTAAAACTTAGAAAAACAATGCATTATATGTAGATTGTTCTTATTGAGTATTCTACAAATACAAGCAGCACATCTCCAAATCGATATTTATTCATCTTTTCTTTTTCCATACATAAAACATAGAAATATATACATTTATATTTAATATATAATATATATATCATATATTGTATATTTACCAGGCTCAAAAGAGGAAACCGATAATGAAAAGCAATATACCTTTGTGGTAGTGTTGTATTCAAATATTGCCATATTTACTATTTTTCACTTCTGTCGTTGGATATTGATAAAAGTTTATTCACTCCTGAAAACTATTGAGCTCTAATACTTTTACATTATGTTGATTTATTTAGGGTAATTTTGGTTTTTATGGAAGTTTAATAATTAAACTTTATAGAATAATCGATATATAATATAAACATTCTATTATATATATATTATATATATATATATATATATATATTATATATATATATATATATATATATATATATATATTTTATATATATATATTGTATATATATATATATATATATATATATATATATACATACATATAATGCCATTTGGATGTTATCTTCGTTCCCCATCTAGCTGTCTTATCGTCTGCGTTGTTAACAAGTAATGCTAGTAGAAGTGAAAATAAGGATTTATCGCCATTTTTGCTCAATTAGAAGATATTCAGATTTCGATCTATGATGACACACACTCTTCAAACAATCTTTTTTTATCTATTTCATTTGAATAAAGTCCTTTTTGAAAATTGAAAGATCTTTAAGATTATAAAAAAATGTTTCTCTTTTTATAGAACTTACAACTCTCAATGGCCGAAAAGTATGTACATAGATCTTTTGTAGTAAACTAAGTCTTTGTTTGAGTTCATAATAACTAGAAAACTATGACATAAGTCTATTCATTCTTGAACAAGAGTCATAAAAACTATTACTCCATGCGAACTGTTCTCCTATTGATATGAAAAAAGAACCGATAATACTTTCCAATTATTCTATTCTTCTAAAAAATACTCATTTTTTTCTTTATTAAATTATTTTATATACATCTTTACAGAAAAAGCATACTTAAACATATAAACCGCCGTTGTCGCGTAACAGAAAATACATGCTTAAAACTCATAGTTACTTCTTTTGGTTCTTTAGGTTGGGGAATACAATTTTTTTTTGCCTATATGGTTCGATAGAATTGCATCCGATAGGAAATAAACAAGCATTATAACATTATAATTAGTCTATCGAACCTAGGATCTTATCAATGAGATAGACAAAAATGACCATCCCCTCTCGGGATTCGAACCTGCGCCCCCAACATTGAGAGTTGAACACGCCTTAACACGCACGGCTATCGAGCTCCCGTATACAATTTAATATGCGTGCTTACAGTCATAGAGTACATCTCCTTTAAGCATTTCTTTATTGAGCATATCATGTCGACTCTCCAAAGATATCCTTTATGATCATAGAATTAAAAAGAGTCCTTTACCCCGGCGATGGATTGCTTGTTGAGAAGAAACACAGATGTCCTAAACATTTGTATTGATTTCAATTGAGTCCAAGTCGGCTTCTTGACAGAGTTTCACATTACAAGGTATTCTCCAAACGCCTTCTTCCCTCATTTATCTTCTATATAAAGATCTCTCTTCACACAATAGTTTTAATTTGTCTCTTTAAATTTTGGCAACCTGAATCCCTGATTACATATATAATTGTATGTAATTTTACTCATTTTTTATTAAATCTTTCTGTGAATAGTTATAAAAAAATATTTAAATTGATGGATAAAATAAATAAAAAACATTAATATTTATTTATAAGATACGACAGTTAGATGGGGAACGAAGATTACATCCAAATGGCATTATATATATATATATATATATATATATATATATATATATATATATATATATATATATATATATATATATATATATATATAATGAAAAACCATAATTCGATTCTTTTGTTTGAGGTTAATAATCGATTGCGATTGTATTATTTATTTATTTCTTGAAGAAAATTACGGATTACTTTGATTAATTAAAGATATTTTTTGACTATCGACGACACTTCACACTTTTTAATCAATATATTGTTTCTCTTTTTAACACATTTTCACTCCTTTATACGTCTTAAATCTTGTGTAATGTTCTCCGAAATTTAATCCCTCTGGCCAGGGTACTATACTTATTTTGTATTTTTAATCATACTTTTTTAATTTTGTGTGAATTATTATGAATAAGCAAATGAGTGAATAACAAATTACAAAAAAAAACAGAAGCATAAAGATACTAGACAGAAGGGGGTAATATTAAAAAAAATTAAGATATCAAACGGGATTGTATGTCGTTTAGACCGGAAGCTTTCCCTCCTGGAGGAACTGAACAACGACGGAGGTCCGAAGAAAAAGCGAAGACCAAATTTAACCCAAGACATCTCTTAAAGTTGTATTTTTTTTAAAAGTTAGTATCTAGAAAAGTTCTTGATTTACCCCAAGAAAAATAATGTTTTATCATCATTCTCCTCTTTGTCAATCTTATTATCAAAATAAATTATATATTTTTAGCCATGTAACATTTTTAACGTTTGCTTCAGTTTTAGTGCATATGTTTTATTTGTATGTATTTTAAAACTCTGGACAAAAAAAAAAACAGACTTTTTTCCTTTTGTTATGTAATTAAAGTAATAAACCATTAATTGAGTTTTAAAAAAAAGATATCAAACGTGCACCTCCCGTGAAATTTGAGTCATTAAAAATTATATGATCGAACTAAAATGGACCCCCCCCCCCCCCCCCGCACTGCGTTGAAAGGTTTCGTTATGAAGCAAAACTTTTTTGTTATGGCTCATTTTAAAATAAAAATAGTTAAACAAAAATATCATCAAATGATATCAAGAGCCAAAAGCAGAACAAACAAAAAATAACAGCTCCTACTTGGGTCATTTTATGGTTTAAAGAAGAGAGAAGAATTATAAGATGGTGATGTTTTTAAGTTATTTTTTATTAAGTTTATTTTTCACATTTTATTAGTTTGTTCTTTCTTCGTCCTAAATGTAGGGATTTTTATTCTTTCTCCATGCTTGATAATATATTTATCCGTGACGTTGATTATATCCATAAGCCTTTACAGACGCCTCCGTTAGTAGTTTCACAGTTCTTTCCACTGATTGTGAATGGCAAGGATTTTTAAACGTATCATAAACACATAGAATAATTAAATGAAAAGAAACACATGTTTCCGACAGCAATTTATGAGCAAATTATAATTAATGTTGAGGTGAATAAGACATCAACCGAAGAGACCTTGCATTACTTCCACTCTTCGTTTGAGTCGTTAACTTCTTTGTTTCAAGCAAGGGAAAGGAGAACTGGCTTGCATTGCCAGGTTTAATGTCACTCCAAATATATATAATTTAAATACTTTGTTAAATCTAAGATTATTTTTATGTCTTCGAGGTATGGGAACTTGACTTTTATAGTTCTATAAAGCTCTCGTTTTTTGCAAATACTAAATGTGTGTGTGTTTTTTTATTTTTCCAAGAGGCAATAAAACGTATTCACCTATGTATATGAAAAACGGCATTTCACATCATGATTTAAGGAATTGCAGTTGGGCACTGTGCGGGAGAAGGGTATTGGAAGGCTGACAAAGGTATATAAAAATGTGTTTTCTTTCCTTTGAATTTGATACCCCTAGCAAGCTAGGAGCAAGCTCAGCCCACAAGAACAACATAAAATACAGAAGAAGACTGCACGGCCATAAAACTATTGTTATTATTATTATTCTGAGCTTCTTAGAAGCTATCAAAACCCGTCTTCTCACGAAAACTTTTGAGATTCATAGCCAAAGCAAACTCCTTTATTCATGATGACTGCCCAGAGTTTTTTTTTTGTTAAGGGATTATTAATCAGATTTCATGCTTTTTATGAGAATCGCTTATTGGGAGAGATTAATTTAAGTCATTTTTTTTGCTTCGTCCGTCAAAGGTTGTTAAAGAATAATAATAATATTGTTGCTGTAATAAATCCAGAATTTATAGGGCTTAGATGCATAAATCTTGGGTAAAGGATGATGTTTTATTGTCCCATGAGCAAAAAGTCCAACGACGACTTTTTTCTACCTGAATTCAATAAAGTGAAAATTCAGCAATAAAAGTACATTCTAGCTTTAACCTTTTTCAAGGGCTGATTAACCTATGTGAGTGTAGAATCAAGTTTTTTATGACTTTGCAAATATGCATAGGAAAGAGAGTAAAATACTTAACTTGGACATAAATATATGAGTATACTAATATATTTACTTCGTAAAAAACGGCCCAAAAATGCCTACTTAAGAGTCTTAAATGCAGCTAGAGTTATCTCTCTCTCTCTCTCGCTTACACACACACACATTCTTTTGCACCGTGTTATACATCGAGAGAAAAAGTTATAAATTAACTTGTTTTTCACCTTGTCACGACTTTCATACAAATAAGACAAAATACTAATTTGTTGTTTGTACACTCAACACTTATTGAGCCTAAAAGGGAATTTAATATTAGATGTTATAATTGACTTATTCATACGTAGCATCATTTGAGTCTTTAGGCTATATGATAATAGTAGTATTTTATGTATTTATTGATGTATTCGTCTTCTCGAATCAATAAGTAAGGACCAATTCTACTGCAAATCTTCAGCTTAGGTGATGTATAGTGAGGGGGGGGGGGGGTATTAAAAATAACTAAATTGTTGTAATCATATTCTTTAATTTTTTCATCTCATCAAAATAATAGAATTTATTTTTACATTAATTTATTTCCCAATACATGTTTGAGCACGAATATAGCTGAGCATTAAAAAAGCATTAAATTCATTTAAAATCAAATGAGTATACCTATACTTTTGTTACCATATTATCTAAATACTTGTATATACATAATCCTTATTATTTACCTTTTTATGTACAAACGTCTTCTATAAATAAATAAATTATCTTTACACCTTAACATGGCGCAGTCGATTTGAAGAACATGCTCCAAGAAAAAAAAAAAAACTTTTGTTCAAATAGTGATGTCAATAACACAAATATTTACGTTTGTCTTTCCTGGAAATTTGTGTTATGTATTTCAATGAAGTTTAATCACGGATAGGAGTTCTTTTGGCTCAAAAATGCTACGATAAAAAAGATCAATAAGTGTTTGTTTCTTTTGCTTCTTGATCCACCTCCCTGAAAGCAAAAACGGTATCATCTGGCATTGACCTGGAGCTTTAATAATAAGAACTGTAAGATAAATTTGTATTTCTTAACAGACATATTTTATTAGGGTGGTAGAGACTTAAAAACAAATAATGTGGCAAGAATCCTTATGGCCGTACAATAAACTTCCAAAAAAAGGTTTCATTCGTATGACTAAAGAGTTACAATTTTTTGGAACGTATTCTTAACAAGCCTGTTTAAATATGTTATACCTTACATAAGCCTAAGAAAATATATATATGCAAATTATGTATATAATTTCAATATTTAGACGAAGTTTTTTTGTCTATTTTAAAAATTGAAGGTTGATTGAATAGTTCTTAGAATTCATTTATAGTTAAAATAAAAGTATAAAGTAGATGTTTCTTTGTATTTTTCTAAGTCTATTAAGACAAGTCAGTATATTTAATATTCTTTTACAATTAATTTTAATGGCATCCACACAAGTTCTTTGAAAAACTCGTGTAAGCTATTTAAATATGCTATATATTTTTTTATATCTTTTAACATGAATTTTTTTCAATATATGATGCATAAGATACTACGAAAACGCTCACAAAAAGCCTTAAAATCTTCGGAATCGACACTCATGAAGGTGACATCATTGTGGCAGAGAAGCAGGAATTTCACATCTACGTTAGGATACCACAACTCAAGCACATGTTTGCATGGAAAATAAAATATCCTTTAACAGATATGAGGGATGCTACAAAGAAAGCCTTCAAGAACAAATCCACAACAGGATCTTGGCGATTGAAATACATCTATATATCAAGTACCATGTCAAGTTATAGCTCCACTATGTCCAAAACGACTTCTTTGAGTCCCGGATCACTTCTACATTATTATGAAATTGAACCTAAAAATAAAAAGGGTACAGAAAACGATGGAAGCCAATATCCAACTTAAATTATTTAAAAATCACCAAGAGAATTGGGGATGACAGATCTTGGACATCATTGGAGGGACGTCATGCCGTTATCATGAATGAAAAGAGCTTTTTCATCGAATTCCCATGGAAAAAGTCTTATCATAGATTAAGGAATATAAAAAGGACATTTTAAAAACTCCTTTTGGGGAGATTTTTATCCAAGAGTGATGCTGAAGCGTAGTGGACGATAGTTGGTACGCATGACCAATTATTGGGCCCCTCCTTAGTTGCTATTCATATCTAGAGATGGATGAAAAAGGCGGTATTTCTGCGTAAACATGATTGGTTGAAAGAGGAGGAGAGGAAAGCATAAAAATCGGTATCATTTCCTTCGGCGCAGTTGAGGACTAAACATCAATACAGGGAAAGAATAATAATATCCTTTTAAATAATAATTGTCTGTTCTTTATGAGCCTGCATCAATGACGTCATTGCTGCATCCTTTGAATGGGTGTCACCTATTCCACTCATGGGTATTAATTGTGTAAAGGAGTTCCTCATACTCAAGAGGTACATAATGCTTATTTTGTTTCATTATATTTGTCGATAAATAGATCATCATTCAGACTATCGGACATTGAAAAAGAATGTTATTTGATGACTTTGCAAAAGCAACCTTTTCTTTTATCTACGTATCCCTAAACATAAAAGAGAATAATAACACAGGTCTGCAACCAAGAAAACTGCATAGGATTTTTCTACATTTTCTTACAGATTTTGACCTCCCAAACACAGAAAAAACATTCAAATTATTATATCACATAAGTTTTTATGCATATTGCAGTATCTATGTTCATTGATAATAAACCTATATGATTTTATTTGATAATGGAGAACAGCGGCGCCGGATTCATTTCAGAAATGGGGGGGGGCAAAAAGTGATTTTACTCCTTCGTCAATGAGAGGAGGAAAAAGTGGGGGGGGGGGCATTGGCCCCTTGGCCCCCCTGTTCCGGCGCCCTGATGGAGAAAAACAACCAGATCTGTTGGGGAGACTAGGAATGTTTTAACATGTCGAGACAAGTCAAATAACGTACATACATCACTTGAAACAAAGAAAAGCTCTCAGTAAATATACTGATATTCAAGTGAACAGTGCTGTTGCGTGTTAATCATGGCTACAAGAGGTTGTGTTATTTCTCCAAACAGTTTTTGTTACATCTGTGGTGAATTCACAATTAAAAGTCAACAGAGAAATATAAGTGATTTTGTAAGGAAAGTTTATTTTGCCTACTTTAAATTAAAACTTGGTGATCAAGATAAACCATGGGCCCCGCATAAGGTGTGTAGAAGATCTTCGTTTGTGGTTTAAGGGAAAGAAAAATGCATTTCGATTTGGAATTCCTATGATATGGCGTGAGCAGAAAAATCACACTACTGACTGCTACTTCTGCTCAGTTGACGTAAAGGGATTCAATTCAAAAAACAAAAGAAACATAAGTTATCCTAATCTTTACTCAGCTATACGTCCAGTGCCCCATAGCTCCGAGATATCTATCCCACAACCACCTTCCAGTTTGGATGAGTACTCTAGTGAGTTGGAGGACGAAGCCGCGTTACCTCCTCCGGATGAATCAAGCTCAGATTTATCTTTTGACGAAGATGAAAGGCCTCCACTATATTCTCAAGGTGAGCTCAATGATTTAGTAAGAGATTTAGGTCTTTCAAAAGATGCAGCCGAACTGTTAGGTTCTAGATTAAAAAATAAAAACCTTTTATCACCTGGCACTTCTTTCTACTGGTATAGACACCGAGAAAAAGAATTTACCAAGTTTTTCACAAAAGAAGGAAATTTAGTTTTTTGCAACAATGTGGAAGAACTCATACATCGCTTTAATATTAAGTATGACTCATCTGAATGGCGCCTATTCATTGACTCATCTAAGACTAGCCTTAAAGCAGTATTATTGCACAATGGAAATAAATTTGCCTCGATTCCGACTGGACATTCTGTGAATATGAAAGAAGATTATAACGATTTGGCCATTATCCTGGAAAAAATCAAGTATCAAGACCATCAATGGATGATTTGTGGGGACTTCAAAATACTGACAGTGCTTTTGGGTCAACAGGCAGGCTATACCAAATACCATGCTTCTTATGCTTGTGGGATAGTAGAGCCAGAGAACAGCACTGGAAAAAAGTGATTGGCCATCCCGAGAAACTTTAAAACCTGGAGAGAAAAATGTTATAAACACTACCTTGGTACCACCAGAGAAGGTTTTGTTGCCCCCTCTCCATATCAAATTGGGGTTGATGAAACAATTTGTAAAATCGTTGCAAAAGGATGGAGACTGTTTAAAATATTTATGTACAAAATTCCCGAAGCTGTCAGAAGCAAAGTTGAAAGAGGGAGTTTTCACCGGCCCCGACATAAGAAAACTTTTAACGGACCCTTCATTTGTGGAAACTATGAATGAGAAGGAAAAGGAAGCTTGGGTATCGTTCAAGGACGTAGTGCGAAAGTTTTTGGGAAATACTAAGAATCCTAACTATAAAACCATTGTGCAACGGATGCTAGTAGCATACGAAGCTCAAGGCTGCAAGATGAGTTCGAAGGTTCATTTCTTACACTCTCACATAGACTATTTTCCCGAAAACCCGGGAGCTTACAGTGAAGAGCAGGGGGAGCGATTTCATCAAGATGTCCGTGATATCGAGAGAAGGTACCAAGGGCGATGGGATGTCACTATGCTTGCTGACTACTGTTGGCTGCTTAAGCGAGAAACTGAAGATGAAAATCGGAAAAGGACTCGTCAAAGTATGAAGGAAAAGAAGAAGAGGTTTCATAAAGAACATGAATAAGTATATGTATCAAAAAAAATGATTCGTTGCTTTAAAAAAATACTAATTGTTTAAAAACTTTAAATAAAGGAGTGCTTTAACTAACTTTTTGTGTTTGAATTTGCAAAAAATCCTTATGTGATAGGAAAAAATGGTCATCACTTTTGAAATCAGCCTACTTTAAAACATATAATTAAGTAAAAATACCTCATGCAGTTGGCAAAAAAAAAATTCGCAGACCTGTGAAATGGGCTTAATATATGTTAAGATATACTAACAGCAACAAATACCCTTCGATTCGGATATTCCAACAATCCATTTATGCGGGATGTATCCTTGAGCTGGAGCGAGGCGATGAAGTCAGCAATTGGTGTTTCAAACCAATTTGTAAAGAATATTTTGAGAAAGCAATCATGAATGTCAACTATTTAAAACAAATTGAAGTCAGGATGAATACGAAGCACATTTAGAGAATGACTTCGTACTTACACCAGTCAAAAGTATCAAATCTCATGAGTATCCTAGGGCACAAAGTGTTTTATGGAGATTTAAGAGATAATGCCTCATCTGTGGGAATATAAATACATGACTTCAGGGACTATCCATTTATTAAAGAAACAATCTCAACTGCAAAGAAAGGTATAAAGCAGGACATAGGAAGGACTCCCACCAGAGTCGACCTCCTATACGGTTAATAGATGGAATGTACTGCACAGAGAATCATCAAAGGTTATTGTAAGGCTCCAATCAATAATTGCTTGCATATATTTGAATAAAGTGATATACTGCCAGGACTTGCTATTTTGGCTCTGAATGAATCCGGGGTCCACAACTCTTCGATTCCTCGTAATATGCATAGAAATATAAAGACATAGAGAGCTTATTGGATTCTTAGAGAAATACGTCATTATGCCCAATATAAACAATCTTTCTATCTCTATAATCGACTTGCGATGACGTAGTACAAATTACTTTGTTATATTGAGCAATGGCGACAGCTGAACGAAGTTCTCTGCTATTGAAGGGAATAAGATATATATATCTTTAAATCTCTATGATTGAATATTTACGTTATATATTTTTATGCTTTTAATTACAAAATCTTATCCTTATCTATTATCAAGTGGCTTTCATTGTATTTGCCGATTTTTTGTATTGTAAAAAAT
>CP045901.1:13397089-13407451 GCA_013387185.1 Caligus rogercresseyi
AACAAAGGATAACGGCTTCACGTGACATGTTTTGATGGATTTCCTTTTTTCGTATTCTCAACATAGAGATATAAAGATATAGAGATCTTATTCCCTTCAATAGCAGAGAAATATTGTTCAGCTGTATTCTGTGTGACCAATATAAACAAAGTAATGGTACTACGTCATCGTAAGCTGATATAGGTAGATAGATTCTATCTCTATGATCAGCTTACGATGACCTAGTACAAATTACTTTGTTTATATTGGACACAAAAATACAGATGAAGGGGATAAGCTAGGTATATCTTTTTATATCTATGATGCTTCTCAGGCTATATTTTTTATAGCATTGGTAAAATACTCACCTTGTTAATTTATTTGTTAGTTGTATTTGGTCGTAAAAGTTTAGTGTATACAGGCAACGAGAATCAGTTGAGATTTTAAAGATTTAATATTTTGTCAAGGTGATTTAAAAACAGTTTTGTGTCTCTACCTTTTTTAAATTATATTTCTAATAACAACTTGATAACTTCAACAAATTTATAGTTGAAAGTCTTTCATTGCTTTATCTATTATATTGAGCTTTGAATTCATTCATGATATAAAATAGCTTTCTATCTTAAGATGCCAACTATGAACATCAATTCTCAAATCTCTACGGACGCAAACTCAATGAGGCATCGTCTGCTAGTTGATATACGCACTGAGGAAGTACTTCGTGCCTAGAGCTAGCCTTATTACTAAGGGCTTTATTGATTACTATATTTTATGGGTAGTACTCCATTATTTTTACGAGGTGTTATTATACTTTTGTCCATAATGAAGTACAACAATATATATGAAATGGGTATTTAAAACCGTGTAGGGAACTCCATACTAAATAAATCTAGAAAAGTATATTTAAATGGATTTAATAGAAACCAAACAAATTATATACTTATATTCTAAAATATATATTAACTGTGATATTAGTAAGGAACGGCCGAGAAAATAAGGCTAGGATACAACCTAATCTTTGACTGCAAATATAAAATAATTTCGGCTATTATTTTCTTAATTTACATGAGAAATAGTGTTTGTACAATATTTAGTGGCATTCTACATTCCTATATATATTATACTCAAATAATTACCTACCTATACATTTGGACCATTTTCCAACGAAAACAAATAACATAAAGATATCATTTATCTTTAATTGGAAAAATAATATAATTTTTGGATATCCAAATTTCTTATTTACATGAGAAATAGTATTTGTTTCAATATTTAGCTGTATTCAACACAAACACTTGCCTACCTATATATTTGGTCCATTTCTCTCCTAGCCATATTTTCCTGATCCATTTCATCTGGACCCATTTATAATGTATACTAATTGTATTTGTTTGTATTTACATATATTATATCGTATTTTTTGGTAAAAAATATATTTTTTCTTTGTTAGAAAACATAAAATCATCAAATATATATTTATAATCTGGTTGGATAATTATTAATATATAGAACAAAAGTCAGTGAATGTGATGATGTTTTATTACGTTGTCCTTATATGAAGTATAACCATTAGAGATTTAGAAGTACCAACAAGCTGTGACTGCTAATGCGAATGTCAACTTAGTGAAATAATCAAAACATCTTCAAATTGATACAATAAAGTACCTACCAACATCACTTTATATTTTTCTATAATATTTTTTGTTCCCTCCATGCTCGAGCACAATGATTGATTTGTATATTATTTGGGGGTCACCTGAACTTACCATAAGGAAAATATTAAACTGAAAAATATCAAAAACGACTAGCCAACTTGGTTTAAAATCAGCATCCACGGATCCTTCTTTTGACCTTCAAGAATGGAACTAAGGTTTTTTATATAAAATGACTTTAGTGTTATTTTGGGCAATTATACCGAATACTTAATGTTCTTCATAACATGTCCTTGCCTCATCTGACTATTATTTTAAGTATCTTCATTATAACGCTTATTTGTTATATATAATTATATATTATTATATATTAACACCAGAGTTAAGTAAAGAAATGCTGAATTAATAAATAGTTTTTTTCAACTTAAATATATCCCTAGGTCGGGGGAAGAAGGACCACGTCAATAAGAGCTCATTGGCAATTCAACTTAGAGGATACAACTATAACCTTGCTCAATTGGCTAGTCTACTGGTTTGTTCATGTCAAGGCCCTATCACGAACTAAATCATCGTTTTAGGACGACATAGATGTCAGATTAGGTTGGACAAGTCCACATAATATCCTTATAATCTCTCTGCCCACCAATGGCAACATGTGGAACGCTATCACGATATGAAACATGCCTGTGATGATCTGCGCAGAGCTTGCATAAAAGATATGATTAAACAATAAATGAATGTATGTAACCCTTCGTCCTGAAGAGTGTTTACATTATTTTTATTGTCTTTTTTATCCATAGTTTGACTATTGGTTTATATTTTATGAAATTATCTACTAGATAATATGTCAAATAAAAATTAAAGCATACAATATAAAACTGAATAATACAAGATGAAGCATTGTATAATTGAGTGTATTATTGTTTTTTTTTATTACATTATATGTGTTACTATTTTAATAGATAATTTATATTTACTTAGTTATATATTATAATTAAAATCAGTAATCACACACTTAAAACTACAAAATTTTATATTACAACTCGCTAAAGGTGCAAGGAAGATGAAGGCGGACAAGGCTGCCCTGCAGGGAGAGAAAAGACCCCTTATCGGGGACTTGGACCTCATGAAGGACACTCTTGAGGCCATTGATAAAGTGCTGGAAAAGGATGAGTCTCGAAGGAAACAACAATAGCGGGATAAAGCCAGGAAAAAAGGAATCACTCTTAAACAAAAGAAAAGACAAAGAATGAGTTCATTCGAAATGCAAGTTTCTTGAGGTTGTTAAAATCATCCTGAGTACGTCGAGAATCCATTTTCTGCCATCAGCTGACAAACACTCATCATCATGGGATCAGCAATAGTATTTATGTTATTAATGCGTTTGTATTTATTTTGGTAATGTTAATAATAATGCAACGTTTTTGTTTCTAAATAACGATAAAATAAGCATTAAACTATTTGTTTTCCCATCCAGAAAAAATTACTAACATCGACGAATACTGTAAAATAAATATAAGTATTATATTTTTTCGAAAGAGTTTGTGATCTATAATATTTGACAATCAAATGTATGTATAAGAATCTGTTACATATAATCCTCATGAAGTCAATAAACAAACTTTGTGATTACAGTTTTTGATGTACTGCAGTATTTGAACATACAACCAAAAAAAAAACTTACAAAAAAGCAACACTTACAAACTTTCTTTTCTTGTTCAAAGTACATTTTATGCTGCTGCCCGAAGTCAATGGCCATAAAAATCTTAATATCTTGCAAACCACTATAAAAAGCATTATTTATTGTGTAGATAGTTATACATTTAAGAGTGCGGTAGCTCATTTGTGTTAAGTTTGTTAAACAAGTTATTAAGAAAGGGCAGAGAAGAAAGTATTTAATATATTATTTTTATATCCGAATTTTTTTCAACTAAGAGAAATTATAGAGTTGTATAGAGTTCTGGGGAACCTCAAGCATCTCAACTGGCTTTTGAATGAGTAAGAGACCTGTTAGAATATGGCTACCTCACAAAATATCCGAACATGCAGTTAATTATTAATTAGATTGAGCATCCATAGGTTTTCTCCACTAAACAATAAGAAGGAGAGAGCATTTTATAATGATTTTTTCCCCTTTCCTAGCAGGGAGGTTTTTATTATTATTATTGTTCGTTTCAGGTGTGTTTTCAGGGGGAACATCGTGGGCGTGCGCGATTTTCAACTAATCCTTCGGATGAGAATGCTCATTTTTGGAATCCTATATTTTAGATTTAAATCAGGTGGTTTTCCTCCTTTCGATCTCTCATTCAAGATATATACTTCGACATCTTCATACCGAACTTCTCTATTATTTCTTTATTCCTATTTGGATAATTAAAGAGAATCTTTTAACTAATATTATATAGATATACTTTCGCTTGAATAGTGTTATTGATAGTATGTAATTTATTTCGTCATAATTGAATAAGTTCGGGAATCCAGGTTTTTTTACTAGACTAAAAAAATACAAACTAATTTTACATATGCAACATATGTAAGCAGATATACAAACGCATTAGTTAATTAAAAAGAAAAAATTGTGTATCTGTTGAGGAAGGAAGTATTTCCCTCAAAGCAAATAATATTCAATATTTATCTTGCCTAAGAGTAATAGTAGTTAATATAAAGTATTACTATACATATGGTTGTCCGGTACAGTATTTCTTAGATGAATCCAGTGTTTTTGTTTTTCGTATTTTTTGTGATAAAATGCAAGAGGTATTAGTTTTAGACTCTCCTCGACAGCGAAAATAGATTTGTTTTATTTATTCATTGCGAAAGGCTTCCCGTTATAATGTTGTACTTTTTGTAAGTAAAATAAGTATATATATATATTCATTTATATATATATATATATAATATATATATATATATATATATATATATATATATATATATTATATATATATATATATATATATATATATATATATATATATATTATATATATATAAATATATATATATGTATTATACCGATATATACAGTTGTACTAAAAAGTAAAAATCTACGGTACTAGAGGGAGACTTAAGTTCGTACAACCTACCAAAACGGCCCATTCATCTCTCCTAACAGATCTCCTCACTGCACCGGACCTCGGACATTGAATTCATCGAGAATGAAAAGAACTAACGTGTACTAGTTAATACGGACCAAATAAAAGATCAACCTAACGTCTCCATGTTTTTATGTTTATGTATTGTGTCGTGTTAAGAAGTGCTCCGAGTCGCTCCCAAGGATTTTTTTAAATTTCTCAGGGATCAGCCGCCTTTGGAGATAATTCTTTATATCGACAGATAGCCTGGACTCTTGGCTGTGAGTACATAATACTTTTATTGCTCATTGTCCCTTTTTTGGGAAGAAATTGGGCATTTCATTGGCATTGGGAGTGAATAAAAATTGGATTTCTCCTTTTTTTACTCTTCATCCCCCCCCTCTCTCCCTCCCGTTTTTCTACTTTTTTGCGGGAGCGTCAATAGAGTGAACATTTCTTCTTTCTTGTTGTTGTTCCTCGAAATTTTGCTTCACGTTCTTCACCGTCTTTACGGGTTAATATTTTTAAGGCCTAAGGAGCTGAAGAATATTGGAAAAGAATGGAGAATATTCCTCCTGACATACCTCATGATAAAGGCAAATCAAGAAGTGCTGAAAATAAAAACAAAATGACGTACGCAAAGATTCTCTCTAAAAGGGAGAAAAATGTAAAAGAAGCCTTGAAAAATATTGATCTTACATCAAGATTCAAATGGGATACCTTTGTCATAGCTCTAACGGAAGCTGACAGCAAAAAAGCATTTAACAACGTCAATATGAAGCAACTGCCTGTTTACAAAGCAGCCCTGCATTTCGGTTTCACTGAAGACGAAATAGCTGGAGCGCAAGCTCGCTATGGATATGGATACTCTTCTTTTTATACTAAAGTCCCTATGGACATCCGGCCTAGGCTAGATCTTTTGAAAAAGAGCTTCACGACTGAAGTTATTGGACCTAAAGGAGACAATATGTCTATTGATATGAAAATAAAAAATATTGAAAATTTCCAATTGGAAAAGAAGAACAAATTTAAAGTAACTGCGATCAACACCTTCAAAAGGGTCGATGAAATTAAATTGAAGGAATGGGTAGGAAAATTTGTTGACATAGTTGACTCTTTTCCTGAACCTAACCCGGAGGACTTAGAGGCGGAAAAGTGTTTTGTTAACTACAAAACCTTATGGAGGACCTCTAACTATGTTTTTGAGGTAGAAGGAGACCAATCAAATATCCCCCAAATAATCCCAGTTGGTGAAACCCTTGTGAACCTTCGATTCCCTGGAGTGCGACAACAATGTCAGAAGTGTTTCAGGTTTGGGCACTCTCGTTTAAATTGTACAGGGAAAAGACTACAAATCATTGAATACAAAGCAGTTCTTGAAGAGAAGTTAAAAAACACCTCTGAGAATAAAGGCGCTACCAGCAAAGAACCCATCACGCTCGAAGAGTGTCAGGCGAATGTTGAGGAATCTACCTCAAGTAAAACAGGACAAAGTGACTGTATTGAAGTTCAGTCTCAAGAGACAACTCCAGAAAATATTTTTGTCACTGAAAAAGAAATACCCAATGCGACTAATGACAGAGCCGAAAATAATGATTTAGAGAACCCTTCAGATCTGATTTCATCGAGGGTAGACCAAAATCATGGAACTAATTCCATTGAAACTGAATTAACCGTAAGCACTTCGCAAGAAATTACAACAATTGATTCGGACCAAAGCTGTGAAGATAATAGCCAGTCTCTAAGCGTAAATGATAAATTAAACACTAAACAACCGGACACATCGGACAATAGAAAATCCAGAAAAACCCCTCCTGGGATCTCTAAATTAAATATTTTATCAACCCGTTCAAGGTCTTCCTCGACAACCAAAAAAAGACTTGCATCTGAATCTAACGATTCAAAGAATAGTCCTTCAAAATCTTCAAAATTCCATAAGCAATAATGACGACACTCCTAACACTTAACGTGAACTCTATTCAATCCCTTAAACGTAAGTACAACTTGATTAGATTACTCAAATACCTTGAACTGCCTGATATTGTAATATTGTGCGACACAAGATGTATCTTGAGCAAACATTTTACTTTACCTCTGATATACGAGTCCTTTTCATCGTATGATTCAGGTCTTGAACATCCTAAGCGTGGGGTATCTATATTAGTCAACAAAACCTTAGAACCTAACCTTGAGTTTAGATGCTCGGAAGGAAATATCTTAAAAATTAACTGCAGATCAACAAGGAAACAATTTGATATAATAGGAATTTACGGGCCAAACACAGATGACGCTGATTTCTTCTCGCAAAAAATTACTTCGATTTTATCTCATAGACCTACAATCATAGCAGGTGACTTTAACGTGAAATTAAAACCCGGGAGAGACTCTAATCGAAATAATCCCACTACGAATCCTAGAGCCACCAAAGCCTTAAATTCGCTAATCTCCTCATTCAATTTTTATGATGCTGCTGAAGTTAGTAATGACTTTAGCCACACTTACTTCTCGACTGATAGACTCTCAAGACCGGTTTCTTCAAGACTTGATCTTATGCTTTTTAAGGGATTCCTTAAAAGTTCGTTGAAGTCTTTCAAAGTTTTCGAGACTGGTTTATCAGACCACTATGGCTTGATTACTACTTTTGACTTGGGAGCAATGCATTTAAAACACAAACGCCGATGGAAACTAAACCATGAATTGTTGAATGACCACGGAGTAGATGAATCTATTATTTCGAGGATCGAAACAGTCAAGTCAAAAGTTAAAAATGGAAACGACATTTTTATTGAAATGCAAAATCTATTCCGTCAAGTCAAAAATATTTGTAGAAATGCCGGTGCAGAAAAAGCGAAACTAAAACGTAGACTTCTAAATGAGGCAGAAAACCTGGCCAGAGAAAATGTTACGCGACAAGAAATTAATTTTAGGCTAGACCAACTTTATAGACAAGCGGATCTCAAGTACAGAGTTAAAAATAAAATTGAAGCAATATCGGATCTAACTCACTCGAGATTACAATGCGTCGGACTCGAAAGGAAACGAAATACTGAAAAAAACTTGTCTTTTTTAACCTCTAGTGGAGAAATATCCAGCGACCCAGAATTTATTTGTAGTGAGATACAAACTTACTTCACAAATCTATATGGTTGTTTTGACTGTAGAGGCTCAAACACATGCGCTCGATGTGAAATTTTAACAGCCGATTTCTCTGAAAATCTGAGATGCCCCGTAGAAGACAAGCTTTACGTTTCGAAAGTAGACAACGAAAAATTAGAGGTCCACCTAAGTAAAGAGGAAATAGAGCTTGCTGTTTCAAAAAACGCTAAGTTAAATAAGTCACCCGGTCCCACGGGTCTAACGTTTGAGTTTTATAAGAAATATCTTCATTATTTATCCCCTCTTTTACTTACATTTTATGAAAAAGTTTTAACAGTTGGATACTTCCCAGAATACGCCTCTGATGGAAAAATTGTTTTAATACCGAAGAAGGAAAAGAACCCCCATTTTATAAAAAATCTAAGACCACTTACAATGCAAAATTCGATTTACAAAATATTTTCATTTATTTTAGTTAATCGAATTAAAAAGGTCTTAAAAAAAGTTTTACATGGAGCCCAGCATGGATTTTTAGAAGAGAAGCTTATGGATTCTGTTCCTTTTACCCTACAAACACTTTTAGATTCCGACAGTACCACTTCCCTGATGTCAATCGATTTTGCCAAAGCTTTTGACTCCATATCGCATAAATTCATCATCGAAACATTATATAAAAAAGGGTTCGGTGACCTAATTATAAGAATGGTAAGCGCTTCAATTTGTAAAACCAGAACTCTTATAGAATATGGTAATCGAAGTACATATTTTTTTAACAAGCGGGGTGTTCGCCAAGGAGATCCGGTGGCGGGAATCTTGTTTGTCTTGTGCATTGATAGCCTGATTCAGAATATCCAATCTGATACGGGAATTCACGGTTTTAAATCCCCTGAATATATTTTAAAATGTTTATGTTACGCGGACGATCTAACGGTGACATATTCGGGTGGCCCACTCCAAACTCTTTTATCAGTTAAATCAACTTTTAAAATTTTAGAACGATACAAAAATTGTTCTGGACTCAGTGTAAATATTGAAAAATCAGACTTAATAAGCCCATACGGTGATATTTTAGTTAAATCATGGCCAACTTTGAAATCATCTAAAGACATGAATATACTTGGATCTTGGGTTGGCCCAAATAGCACTGAGATGAACTTAAATAAAATTTTAGCCAACGTCAAGGCGTCAAGTTTATTTTTTAACACCCTCCATTTGAACGTATGGGACAAGATCCAAGCCTGGAACACCTATATTGTACCTAGGATCATTCATTTGTTCCGTGTTACTCCCTTTCACCAAAGAACGTTGGAGGATATTACAAAAATGGAAACAGCTTTTTTTGGCTTCAACAGAAGAAAGAATATCTCCAGTCTTAGAATACATACACCGTTAAAACTTGGAGGACTAGGCGTTCATGATATTAAAAAAATGTGGATGTCCCAAAACTGTCTTTGGATCCGTAAACTTTGGGACAAAAACCAATATTGGTCCATATGCTTGAAACAATTCTTATGCAATAATGATATTGATTATGAAAAGTTTCCTTGTCACGGATTGTCGAAAGTTTTAAACATTATCTCCCAATTCTCAGAGAGAATGAAAGCTTTTTGTGAAGGGTCGAGAACCTGTCTCGAAAAGTTTGAACTGTCTTTAGCATGGGAGATGCCAGTTTTAAATTGTTTAAATACTTCCATCCCTAAAACAGTGAACGCTTTTATCGCAAGTGACGTTATTTATTCTGAACAAATTTTAAACAAGCTCGCTTTTAAATATTTTACTAGTGTCTTCGGTAGCCCACTAAATACCCCACGACCGTTTTTACCTTTTAGAATAAAGGTTTCTACTATAGCCACGAGGGTTTTAAGAAATACATCGTACATATCAACTATAATTCCATTTGAATCTTATTTAAAACGAAGAGGAATAAGAAGAAATATCAGCGAATGCATTAAAGCTGTTAAAAATCCATTTTTAACATCGGCAGAAAAGTGGTTCAAATATAGAAAGTTGACTGGTTCACTGGAAGTTGCCAGCAAATTTTTCAAAGACGACCGTAGTAACTGTTTCTTTTGCAAGAGGGAAATAGAAACTACAGATCATTTACTGTGGAAATGTTCATCTTTAATTGAAACATATCGGGCCGTTCAAGAAATTACCATGGGTCACTTCAATGAAAACCCATCAGAGGAGGACTTCATCACCTTCTCGCGTAATCCAAGATGTGATGCGGTCTTAACAAAAGTTCACTATGTTATTTATAAAAAAAGAACAATTAAAGATGCCAACCTCCTTGAAATGATGTCCATCGCTTCACTGTATTCCAAAGTGCTCCAACAATTGTGAACTGTATATATATATATGAAATTCAAATAATTCATTTAAAAACCATTGCTGTTCTGTTTTTTGTTGTTGTTATGACTATTGTTATTTAATGTTATACAATTCGGACGTTACCCCTTTTGATATTTTATGCATACCGTTATATATTTGTTATTGTAATTTTTCCAATACTACATAGTGAAATATAAGCCCCTTGCGGCCAAGAAAAAAAAAAAAAAAAAA
>CP045901.1:13407551-13427487 GCA_013387185.1 Caligus rogercresseyi
TATGTTATGAGCAGGGCTGTTGGAATTTGGAACAAAACAATGCCATATATGCCCAGAAATATGCGGGGAAAAATGACTAAATATGCGAAAAAAAATAGCGTAAAAAGGTTAAATAAGCAAAAAAAGCCTTAATATGTTAAAAAAATAATGTAACATATATTCTAAATTAATAAAATTATGTCATGTAATCATTTTTCCACTGAAGAATGAGCATATCTTTTACATGATTCTCTGTCAGACTGATTCGCTGGTTAGACAAAGAGACTTTAGTTTGGTGAAGACCCTTTCGCAGTCCACAGAGGTAATTGGAGCGCAAGAGAAGAGGAACGACATTTTGGTATCATCTTTGAGCTCCAATGTCTCTCTCTCAGAATTCTGGAGTATAATTTAATTTTTTGAAGTCCAGATTTTTCTCAAGGACACTGTTCAACTTGCTGCTAAAGGGCTCAACGGTCAGCTGTATCTGCAACCTCTCAAGGATTTCAATGCTCTCCGTCAGTGGAAGGCGCTCTTGCAGGCTTGAAATGCGCGTACCAGTTGAGTAAAGTTGCCCTTGATGAAGGCCAGCTGACCCGGCAGTTTTGGGTCCTTGAACAGTTTCTTGGCTTTGACGACTGCCAACACCTTCTTGATCTCAGAGATCAGTTCTCCACTAGAGGAAATTCGTAACGAACCAATTCAGCTACCCTGTTGAGAGCGTGACAGATGCAGGCGACATGCATCATGTTGAGGAAGAGTTCCTTCAAACCTCGCCCGCCTTCAGACAGTAAGTTGCTCCATCAGTGATGAGCAGGTGTAGACTGTTGTAGTCCAAATCTTCACCAAAACACCTTGAAGAGTGCCCCTGTCACGGCCTGTTGAATTTTTGTTGTTGGCAGCATGGATGTCAAGCAGGTCCAACAGGAAGGGCCAATCCTTGAAGCGTCCATCGAGAGGCCCAGAGAGGACTGCAGTCATGGCTCTGCCCCATCTGTCAGTTGTCTCATCCACAAGAACAAACCTCTGATCCTGCAGCCGTTCCTTCACCTTATTCATATTGACCTTGCTTTCTGTCTCCATTGCGTGTGACAGAGCCCCCTACTTGACATTGGCTCGTGGAGTACCTTTCATGAAGGGCCTGGAATGCGGACATTCAGACTTGGCAATTGGGTATTGCACTCCACAAGCATTTTGGCTAAGTCATGGGTGAAGGGAGTCACTTTCTTTAGCAGGCCATTCGTCAAGAAAATTATTTTAAAAAAACGTCATCACTTACAGAAGACGAATGAACGAAATATTAAAGTCCCAGGCCGGCCGTTCAAAAAACAGCGGGACCCGGACAAGGTACCCAGTCGTTTTGGATATATATATATATATATATCTATATATATATATATATATATATATATATATATATATATATAATATATATATATAATATTATAGTAGATATATATATATATAATCTATATATATATATCCTAAATTGTTCAAAATATGCGTATATATGCCGACAAAGGCAAATATGCGTTATATGCGTAAAAGGTCGTTTATGCCCAGCAAGGGTATTTACCAGATTCCTACAGCCCTGGTAGAGTAACAATCATTCTGATATTATGTCCTAAAAATCAAGGAATACTAAAGCTAATGATGGATGACGTCATTAACGGGCACTCCCTTTATGCTCAAGTAAGGCCATCATTATTGTTCAATTGTAATATTTATTTCAAAAAACGTGGGTGTAGTGTTATTTCAAGTTCTTTATATTCTGTGTTTCTAAGTGGTTTCCAAGTTATCTGCTTCTGTTGATAAACAGTGATATAATAATATGCCAAAGAGGGACTACTCTTTCTCAAACGATCTCTTTGGGAAGCTCAAGAGTCACTTGATATCCACAGCTTTCGCCTCAATCATCTGTCAGCCATTAATGCGGCCCTCTTGAACAATGTCACCTCTGTCCTCATGCCCACGGGGGCGGAAAGAGTCTCTGCTATCAGTTACAAACCGCGGTCCAGGTGGAGTCACTGTAGTCCTATCCTCATAGATCCCTCATATCTGATAAATCACAAAGCTCGACGGTTGGGAATCCCTGCAGATCATCTCATCGGGGAGACTATGGCGGCAGCGGAAAAATATACGAAAAGCTCCGTCTCCTCACGCCCCAAATCATATTCCTGCGGTGACTCCCGAGAAGGTATCTGCCTCTCAGAAGCTCAATGGAGTCTCTCGAAGCCTTTATTCGCGGGATCCCCTCAAGCGATTCGTTATGATGAGGCCAACTGTGTGTCTCAGTAGGGACACGACTTTCACTCGTACTACTAGCTTCTCCATAGTTACGAAGTGATTTTCCCCGAGTCTAATTATGGCACTAACGGCCACCGCGACGCCCTGCATCCGAACGGACATCTACATCATCTAAAATGAAGTCTCCAAAATGGTTTCTCTCTTCCTTCAACAGAAAGAATTTGGCCTATGAGGTCCAACCAAGAATCCATCCAAAACTGCTATGCTGCCCTTCCCGTGGACTGCTACCGTGAAATGGCTATTAAGCTGCCTTGCTCCAAGGGTGAAATAATGGACATTGTTCATATGAAGGAGCTTTAATACAAAGCTACGAGGAGGAACTTATCCCAATTTGCCAGAGCTTTTTGGACCAACGGTTGAGTTATTTGGAGGATAAGGAATACGCTGCATTTCTAATAGCGAAGAAGGCTCTGGGATTTTCAGTATTTTAGCTCGAGCATCGAGTCTATTGGTGGATGGATGTCAAGTCAAAGTAAGAGTTTCTAACTATCATCAAAAATAAAAGTATCCTTTTTTATCTTAAAGCAATTTACAAATATGAATTATTTAAAGATATTATATTAATATTAATCATAACTTTTTCATTTTATGATATAAATTTTTATTTATCACAATATCAAGCCAATAAATAAGTATTAACTAAAACATTAAATATAGGAGTGTATTGTCCAATTAATAATAGCGTAGCTACACGTAGCTTTTATGCTGTTATTGACTTTGTTTTTTGTATGAAATGCATATTGCATCATCTGTTTTTAATTAAATGATGTAAGGTAGTGATAAAACAGGATAGAGTTACGCTATGACGGTAAATTTAATATCAACCTAATATGTTTATAATTAATTCTTCACCTTGTAATAGGGGCGGAAGAGGCAAATACTATCGGGGTCGCTGTGGCAGAATGTTATCTTTTCCGTTGATGAAAAAAGTCTGGCTCGACCTCAAGCCGAACCGGAAACGCCCTCAAACGCAACGCCAGCCCGCTAAAACCTCCTCAAGATCCTCTGATTGAAACTCATGGCACCTCCGAAACTAGAAGTTTAATGAGGCTGTGTCGTTTCAGAGAAACGAGGATCGTCAGATATGAAATTTAATTTGAATATTTTTTTTTGTTACAGTCTATTTCACAATAAAAAACATATAATATTGACTTACTTGTTTGTAACTGTTAAACTATGTGTCGTTTGTAATAATATTATATTTACTATTGTGGAAACTATTGTTGATAATAAAAAGTATTAAAATATATATCACACTCGCTATTCATGTTTTTAAATATATATCACACTCGCTATTAATGTTTTTAAAATATAATACCTACTTGTTTGATCGTTGAATTATAAATTAGGAGTGAAAATGACTAATTTAGCTATAAAAATTACATATAAACTTAATTTATTGCTATGTTAATCAACATATCATGGCCTTAACATAGAAGCTACAATTTTCCCTTTCCTTTCCAGTTAGTTTCTAGTATTCCTTGCCTAAAATATACAGACAGGCGCCTATGGAGAAGTCGTTGTTTTGGAATCATAGGCTATGGCAGTGGTTCCCAAATGGGGGGCGCCCCCTAGAGGGGGGGGTGCAGAGCAATTACGGGGGGGGGGGGGCGCGGGAAAAACGAATGAATGAAAATATAAATGCAGTAGACTAAATAACACTGCTAGAAAATGGACAAAAACAAAAAAATTGAGGTTTGTATTAATTACAATGTGTGAAAAAACTGCAAGGACTCTGAGAACAAAACGTGTAGTCTTTTTTTTTTTTTTTTGGGGGGGGGGGGGGGCGCAAAAATTTATATGTAGCAAAGGGGGGCTCAGCAGAAAAAGTTTGGGAACCACTGGGTTATGGGAAACTTTATTATGGCATCTCTTGAAACTGAAAAGGATTAAAATATCCTACAGAGATTTTGGAATAAAAGTAATCAATCTACGACCTTCTTCAGCTTATCTCCCTCAATTCAAAGTAACATTTTTCAATGAAGAAATTTAACAAAGAGCCAAAGATTTCTCTTGAAGAGACTGCCTCGTTTGATGACCAGTTATCCAGCCAGCTGTCTCAAGACGTGAGCAAAATGTCATTTTTTTCTAAACGTCTTAAAAGGTTGACACAGCTAAACAAGAAGTAGCGGTACTTGGCTGATGACTCGGAAGGCGGGCATGATATTAGCCTACCGGAGGTGAAAAAGGTCTTTCATAAATATAATGTCGTGCTTCCAGTAGTCCAAGCAGCGACAGGCACGGCGCCAGGATTTTTTCTCTCCCGGTGCTAAGGGGGAGCTTGACCAATACGTATGAAAAATATTGATTTTCATGACTTCAGTTACTTTATAAGAAGCTTCTCGTTTTTTCAATAAAAGCAGCTATGATACACAGCACGAGCATGTTTGATATAAAAGTAGTTTTATTTAGCCAAAGAATATTCAACAAAATAACTAAGCCTAATACAGTGACTACAAGGCAATGGCAAAAATGTTTCACGTGCAAAGGTGACAGATTCAGCACCGGACAGCACCCATACGCCTGCCAATAACCAGACATCCAAAATGCGACAAGTGTAGCCTATGTGCCGTGTAGAACGATGCGTCTGTTTTTGTGGTTGAGTGCAAATGAGTCTATAATCTTCTGGACATCCAGGCCTTGGTTATTTCTGCGTGTATGGATAGGCAGGCAAGGTTGCTGAGTCGAGGATTTGCCATTCTGTTTCTCAGGTAGGTTTTTACGCGCCGCATGCAGGAAAAACTGCGCTCGCATGAAGCGGAGGTTACAGGCAGTGTAACAGATATGCGTAAAAGTTTATAAATGTCCTCAAAGGAATATTGTAAGGTTTGAGCATGGATAGAAATTCCAGTGTGCTGCTGACTGTTTCACCATGTTCTTTTTTCTTTCTAAGAGCCGTCGCATTTGGTGCACCTCGGCCAGCAGATCGTCCTTTTTGATCTCATATAACTGCGCCATGGGCTCAAGGCTCTCCTTTCAAGGAATGTGGCATTTTTGGGGTTGAGGGCTGACGTGCCCATGAGAACTGCACCTGCTTCTGTTGAAAACCGTCGTGTCATTTCATTCACTAGTCGGTCAATAACAGGGTAGAATGAGGATGTTCGGAGTTCATCCGGAGAGGACATGGATGGATGCTCTGTTTGAATTGGAGCTTCAACTACATATTCCTGCAGATGGCAAGGCTTTTGGGATTGTCTCTTCTCTTGTTGGAGCTGCGGTGGTTTTGCGACACCGACTTTTGCGCACAGGGCCTCTGCCTTGCTCCATATGGCTCTCCAAGAGTCCTCTGTGCGCTTTTCTTTTAGGCCCGTGATGACAGAGTGCACGAGGTCGGTGGCAGTCTCCAGCAAAAGATTGGGGGACTGTAGAGTGTCAGACATGAACTTTGCTGTACGAAAAAGATCCTCAAACAGAATAAGGTGGAGGATGAATTCAGCATCAATGAGTGAGAGTAACGACCGTGCATCAGTGGACCTACGTGGATTTGGTTGCGCCTTAATGTCATTTAAGGTTGTAATGATGGCGGGCAAGATTTTTTGCACTGCCCACAGCGAGTAGTACTGGCAGGACCAGCGTGTATCAGACAGTTTCTTAAGTTCAATGGGCTGCTGAGAAGGCTCAAGTTCCCTTTGCTTCTTAATGAAATGGGCATGGACAAATGAGCCTGAGAAAAACTTGTACATATCTTGCACAAAAACAAAAAATCCCCTGGTGGCTTCACGTTTCTGACACAGTCCACCAAAACAAGATTGAGGCGGTTTGCATGGCAGTGAATGTAGATTGCCTGAGGGACCTCCTGTCTGAATTTCTCTTGGACCCCGTTGTGCACACCGGACATTACTGCAGTGCCATCATAACACTGAGCAATACAGGCAGTGTGATCAATGTTACATTTACTGAGAGTGTCTTTGATCATAGCGAAAAGTGACTCTGCATCTAAACCGTCAGCTGATGTGAAATGGAGAAATTCTTCCACAACGTCATCATTTTTCAAGTAGCACACCACTACAGACACTTATTCCGTTTATTCAGGTCCTTACTTCATCTACCATCAAAGCAAATAGTTCAGCATCTTGTATTTCACGACTTATCTGATCTCTAATCATATTTGCCATAATATCCAGTATTTCATTCTGTATATCATGATGCGTGTACTTCGCATTTCTTGGATTATCTGATATTTTCTTTGCAACTGTTTTGTCAAATTTGCCTATAATCTGTAAAAGTTCAAGGAAGTTTCCCTGGTTGACAGCCGTATCATTCTCTGTATCTCCTCTCTGTGAAAGTCCCTGGTATGCAGTGAAACGCAATGACTCCACGACTGCTCTCATATACTCTCTGTTCTCACGGACTATTTTTGCATGCCCATCACTCAGAGCATTATATATTGTTGAGCCAGACTCTTTCGGAACAGTCCACTCATTCCACGCTGCCATAGCATATTTATGCTCCACAATAGCATTGTGTGTCTTGAATGAACTTGTCGCCTTCTTCCAGTTCTGGTAGCCATTGTGGGTAAATGCTGCCTTCTCTCCATGGTTTCCTGGACGTTGAAAGTGGCGGCATGCAAAGCAGAAAACACGGTCCTTTGAAATAGAATATTCCAGCCATTTGTAATCCTCATACCATCTACGATTGAAGTAGCGATCCTGCTGTCCAACTTTCGTGGCTGGATAACGTCGGAGAAGAGGCCGCCTTGGTTCATCAACAGGTGACTGGCTCACATCAGGGGGCGCAGTGTCTGTGTCACTGTCAGCAGCAGCGCAGCTAACGGGGGCTGATGAGCAGCTAGCAGCGATGGACTGCTGTGGTGCTCCTTCAGGTCCTGGCTCACGAGTTCCCCTCTCAGATTCATTTTTCGAATCTCCCTCTCTTCTTTGTCCCTCTGGTCTTAATTTTCTACCTGCACTCTTTTTTTCTTGATCACAAAACGATCCATTGCATGGACTGTAGGCTTAAACGCGGGAGTATAAACAAAAGACTCCCACCGCATCTCCGCTGCCCTCACCTCACACACGCACGGACGCACACACACACAGGTTATAGGGTACACCGATGGGGTACAGCACAAACACGAAGCGGGAACTGGATTGGAACAGAATGGCTACTTGTGAACTTTTTAATGTTTTTAACTTAAAAAGAAATATAAAATAAAATGCTTGAGGGGCTTAACTGGGGCTACACAGATTTTTGACGGGTCTATAGCACCCCTAGCCCCGGTGTAGTGCCGTCCCTGAGCAGCGAAAGTTTGTTCTCCAAGGCCAAGCGGATTCTGAGGAGGACTAGGCAGAGACTGGGGGACGAAAATTTGAGAAGCAACTTCTACTTATGTCTAATAAAGAGGCAAATGAAAAATGATCCGTGCAAACTTTATATTTTTTCTATAAGTACTTAATTTTGATATAGTCGGATATTGTAAATAAAGAAAATTGTTAAACAAGGTGTGTCAATTGCTCATTTAAAAAAGTATGCTTATATCGGTATGATACTTAATTTATCTGGGGGTAAATTTTAGTGGGTGCTTTGGACTGCCATATAAAGATGAATACTTATAAAGGTTTGACTATATATACATTTAAATTTTTACTTATAATTAGTATTACATAGGTAATTTTTTTGTTGATCGCAATTAAATAGATCGGATCACTGATCGGAAAAATCCCTGATCGTTATATCGCTATATCGCAAAGAAATTTCTGATCGCTATTTTGATCGGATCGCTATTTTTTTCCTGATCGCTCACAAGCCTGATAAAAACATGTTTGTGCGTAAGTTTTGAGGACCAAGCTTATTGCATTGGAAGAAGCAAGATACATCTGTGAGTAGGACTCATGTCTGCACTGGTTGGCCAGGAAGAAGGGAGGAAAAGAAGAGAGAGGGAAGAGAGACTGAGAGGAATCATTACTACAAGAGGTGACGTTACACAAGGTAGAGTAAATATTATTTATTGATGAGAATTTCATTCTCTGGATTGTAGGTCTAGATGGCTTACGTCAACAAAAAAGACTCCAAAGACTCTGTGATTTACCTCAAACTACCCAGCAATGACGAAGGGGAAGAGCCTTCCCCCAGCACTTACTGGAATGTCAAGGACTCCAAACTCTGGTTTTGGACTTTGCTCATAGGGACGGCAACCACATATGCGGCCCGAACCACCGCACCACTTGTTGCTCCGGCACTCAGCGTCAAGTTCAACTGGAGCAAGACTCAGACGGGGGTGGTCCTCTCAAGCTTCTTTTGGGATACTCACTCACACAAATCCTTGGCAGGTGAACCTTTTCACGGATCATTACTTTCTTGAAGGCCATTTTTCCTATTCAAGACGAGCTATTGAATGACATTATTCCGAACCAAGTTTCCCACAAAATGAGCGCTCAAGTCTTTGAACAACTTATATTGATGAAGCTTGGATCATACGATAAAGATGGCCTTGAATAATCACTTGATGCTTATTTTTTTTTGCCTGATAAATCTCCTTAGTATAACTTAAGGAAGTATGACATACTTTGTCATACTTTTCCCTTTGCAGCTTTAAAATTTTAATTTGCATATCATATAATGCCAAATTCCATGCATCTTACCTTGTGTTTGAGTCATGATGTGCAGAGCGGAGTAATGAACAGCGGAATTATTGCCCTAAGGTTCTCAACAAGGATGAATGAGTTAGTGTATTTATTTTGCTATTAAGTTTTTTATATATGAAAATGCTGTCTGCAATTATTTTTTGGCTTAAGGAACAATATAAGACTATTGCTTGTGGGTACCAAAAAGTATACAAGTCTTTTCTAAGATTCTTAGAAATTACTTATTTTTCACAACAGCATTCTAATGAATGCAGTTTAAAATAGATAAGCTTTCAGCATACTAAATGTTCAATATTACACGCAGCTGCTTATGATTTTATTTTTAACTACCGTTTGTAACGGTCTCCGGTTCCCAAAAAGTAATGATCCAATTTCATAGGCGGTTATCTCGCGGATCGCTTTGGACCTGAAAAGATCATTCTCCTGAGTTCTATCACGTATGGACTCCTCGTCTTTTGGTTCCCTGTGATTCTGTGGAGCTCCAACATCGTGGGATTTAACATAATTGTGATCGTGCAAGTCATCATAGGGGCAGCCCAGGGTGTGTTTTTCCCCTCTGTCGCGAGCATTTGCAGCGGAAATGTGCATCCCAATAGTCGAACTTCCTTTTTCGGGAAGCTCTCCTCGGGGTCCTCCTTTGGGGCTTTGTTCACGGGTTGTGTTGGCTCCGTGCTCCTTACTTTCTACGGATACCATGCTGTGTTCATCATCGTGGGAACATTTGTGATTGGATGGTCTCTATTCCTTAGATATTATTCTATGAAAACAACAAAGGTCAAGCGGGTCATCATTGGTCTCGGCTCCGGGACGAGGCTGTCATCCATCATCGACGACGTTCCCTGGCTCATTATTTGAGAAGCCCATCACTTTGGTAAATGCTACAGATTTTATATAATAGCTTACTTTAAAAAATCATATTCACTTTTGTCTTGATTGTATTTTTAACTCATATAATACAACAAAAGTGTAATAAAATAACCCCACTTAAAATTAATGTATCTATATATAAAAAGAATTTCAAAATTCACTGGCAAGTAACATATACATGAACATTATAGATACAGCTAATATATACGAAATAATTGAACATTTATTTTTTGAATATAAAGTTAAATATTTTAAATTTTCTTTACAAAGCATTACAACCAAAAACATCAATCATGTCAATTGATTTATTTATTTAAGAATCGATCATTGTATCGAGTCCATGGTGCTTCTATTTTTATATTTTTCAACTTTTTTGCTATAAGAAATTAGATACATAAAAAATATATTTATAACTAAGAATTTTCGCTTTAAATTAAAACAATTAAATAATGCACAAATAAAATATCGCAATATCAATTGATAACTATTTTTCTTGTGACGTACGAGAACAAAGCTTTCTACATAGTTTGTGAGATGAAATACATGTTTGGTGCCAATTTGACACTAGCTTCAGACCTACTAAAAGTATATGACAAAATTAATTAAACTAAATATCAATATATAAAAAGATTTATAAATTGAAAAATAAAACTGTGACCTATCGACACGACTTGATCCATTATAAATTAAAGATGTCTTAAGGGTTTTGCAAGCCTAATCACCGTTCAACTTTCAGAAGGGTGATTGCCTGCCTCAGCTGTAGAGACGAATTCCCATAGAATTAGTATTATTTATATATCCAAACACTTTTAAACTCTCATTTTATTAAGACTAATCACAATAGTATTTACATTCTGAAAAAAATGCAAATATTATTTTAATATCAATATTTAAATATATTTTCACAAATTATGTTTTTATGCTTTATGTACTTACAATAGTTATCTTTTGTCCCTGGTAACTTGGAACAAGCATTTTATTACTCAGCTATAGAATAAACATCTCGTAAATAAACATTTATTTGATCCAACAAAAGCATACTCATGTTACTATGAGGCATCTGTCCCATCAATAGTTTACAGCTGTGATCCTACCAAGTTCATTATACAAAGGCGTCTACGCTACGGCAAATTTGTAAATATTGATTATGTATAATTTTAACTGATAATATAATTTATATCCATTTAGTCCATAGCAAAGGTTCAATTGATGATGGTAAAAAGGTGTTTTTTTATTCTATATATTTAATTTAAACAAAGCTAACCTCAGAAGCAATACTATATTTTCATCTCTCAACTTATTTTACGTCCAATATACATTTCGTTTTAATGTTTTAGGGACCAAACTATTGCTATTTTCGGTTGTCAACTCCTTTAAATAATATTATACTACAGTCGTCCCTCGCAAAGTCGCGACGGCCCGGATCCACTACACGACCACCGCGATATATATGAGGGTCGCGATGTTGATATATATGAAAGTGAAAATTCTGCCATTGAGTTCATATGGGTACGTTTTGCCGTGAAAAAACGGGAGCCATCCCGTCGTCGCGTAGTAAAAGAACTGCGAGATGTCGAGAGGCAAAGTAGCGAGGCCGACTGTAAAATGTTTATTTTACTTATATATTATTATTTTATATAATTTTATCCATCATCTAAACGATAAAGGAGATAAAAATCATATTTTAGTAAAATAATTATCGAAAGTATTTATCATTCTTTGATTAGGTTATTCTTAAATGAACAATGATTTCTGTGAGTGATTAAATGAAATATAATTATAGCGGAAGTCAAACTTTTGTCGTTTATAACTAAGGTTTTGTATCATCGTTTGTCACTTATCCCTAGTCTCAAAAACGAGGAGTAACGAAAAATTGCAATTCAAAGACTACTTTTGCAAAAATCAAAAATATATTGTACTCTTTCTCTCCAGAAGTGATGGATCCGAAAGAGCCGTTTTGAGCATGATTGCTCATTGTTAAACTATCGAATGTTAATTTGCATATTTATTGTTATTGCAATTGGTTTATTTTAAAGGTTGCAACAACCTCTGAAAAGAATGATTCGGATATAATTTGATAAATGAGATGAAATAAGTTATCTATGTCGCAAAATAATATTTTTATGGTATTTAGATTTGAAAGTTGAATTTATATCACTATCGTTTATAAGCAAGAAAAATATCGTCATTGCAAATTATGTAAAAATAGTGTAATTGTAAGTTGAAAAAATAATATCGATATCTTTGTTTAAAAGTTTACGCACCAACCTCTAGATAAGAAATGACTCAATTGCAGACAATAAATTGGTTCCATGTCGTCAATGCAATTCTTGGACTCCAGCTTCATAAGGCGTTAAATACGTTCCATTATATTCAATAGTATACACTAATATTATATAAAGAATGTCAAAAATTTATAAAATCCATGTTTAGAACGATCTGAATAATATTTTTTAACATTTTCCGTTATTGTATCTTTTTGGAATGTGTAGAAGTTTCAAGTTAAAATGCTTATTTATGTATTTTACGAATTAGCATCCATCATATACATGACTTTATCATATTTACTATTATATACAAATATATATAACAATCACAGTTCTATCAAAAACAATTAATCCAACATGATCATTTTAGGGCCTGTGTCATTGCACATCTTTGTCAAACCAATTGCTTCTTCACACTTCTGTCCTGGCTCCCAACATATTTCCATGATAATTACCCATCCGAATCATCCTGGACCTACAACACCTTACCATGGATATTTCCAATTTTCGGAATCATAGCTGGGAATCGCTTCAATAACCTTCTCTGCGAGGCTCATTTCTCCAAGTCCAACATTCGCAAGCTCACCGAGGGAGTCTGTTTCATTACACAGACCATTGGACTACTCGTCATTGGTAAGAGAATGGATGAGACGTCTCTCCGCTTTAAATATTTGTATAACTTTATATTTATTACACTTTTTTCCTCAAATTCCCTCAGCCAACTTCAAAACTAACTTCACCATCGCTCTGGCATCTCTCTGTTTGTGTCTCTTTGGAGCCGGATATCACGTCATATCCGTACTAAATAACCCCGGTGATATTGCTCCTAAGCATACTGGATCTATATTTGGTATCGTCAACTGCGCTGAGCACTCCCTGGTAAAAACCATCTCTGGCTATTTGTGAATATGTTCTTTATTTTGAATATATTAAGATATTTATTTATTACGCTAAAAGATAAACAAAATAAAAAGGAATTATATTTCAAAACTAAGTTAACTAATATAAAAGCAGTTGGTTTAGAACAGCGGATCTCTACCTAGTCCTAATCAGGAACCACATTGACGAAAAAATATTTTGCTAGAGCCATGTAGCGCCACATTATGTAATAATCAAGAACTTTAATATATTCGTTCGTCATTCTAAAAGTGACGACTTTTTTTAGAAAATAATTTTGCTATGAATTTTTAAAAAATTATTTGCTAAAAGACAGTGATAACGCTTTTTAGAAATATTTTTTATATATTTTAAAAAATATATATATAATTATTTTCTAAAACAACGTCGTCACTTTCAAAATGACGAATGATAAGTCCTGGCCCGGTGATTTTTAGGCAAAATACCCGGTTGTTACCTGGTAATAATGTAATAAATTTCCAGTGGGACTTAAAAGAGCCGCATGCAGCTCGCGAGCCGTGGGTTGAGTATCGCTGGTTTAGAACATAATAATTCAAAATGTATTTCTTAAGAAGAAAAACCTATTTATTTTCTCTTCTTTCTAGGATTCGTTGGAGTTTACATTGCGGGCTACATTCTCGAAGTATACAATGGTTCCTGGTCATCCGTATATAATTTAACCGCATTTGTAAATGCAATTGGATATCTAGTCTTTGTCAGTATTGGAAGTGCAAAACCAATCTTATAGTATATGAACATCATGTAGACTTTTATGATTGGAGTGTTGATTTTTTGTCTTGTTTTTTTTTTTTCGATTTTAAAAATCTTGTTTATGTTATGGATTTTAGAAATATATATTTTTGACGTTTAAAAAAGGAGTATTATTTTATAGAAAACACTTAAAAATAGGGTTTAAACATATAAAAAGTATATTAATTACAAACAGACAAGCATAGAGAGATAAGATAGTTTTTTTGTCCCTAATTGATTCGATAGAATTGCATCTGATTCGGGATTCAAACCTGCGCCCCCAACATTGAGAGTTGATCACGCCTTAACGCACAGGGCTATCGCACTCTCTTAAGATTAAGTAATTTGAATATTATAAGGTCTAATATTGGGCGCAAATTATGAAAGTTAGCAGACCGTGGATTTTAAATAACTTCATAAATTCTAGATCACATGGTGCAATTTCTTCATTATTTTATCTTTTGTTTGTTATTTTTTTAGAAATATGTCTTTTAATCTTTACTATAGAATATTATTTTTTAAATTCATTATAATTTTGGGATTACAACAGTGGGAATGATTTTTGGGTATTAATTATCAAATGATTAAAACGTGGAGTTTTATAAACCCGTCCTGAAGTTAAGGGAGAGGGGGAATGTTTTAATTAGTCACCGATGTTTTGTAACATTATTTACGAGGTTACTTCGGATAATGATGCGAATCGCTTCTTATTTTGCTAAAAAGATCATCAATTTTCTCGATCATAGGCTTAAATTAAAAAAACGAGAGGTATTCAGGAAGTGGTGGGGTTGAGAGGTGGGACAAGTATATTCAAATAATTGGAAATCATATCCGTATAAAATATGATTATTTTGTCCCCACATGTTTATCCGAAACATCTCCGGATATAAATATAATTAATATTAATTCCTATTATAATTATATATTCGGTGATCAAAAATAACACCCAACTAACTAAATGTTATTACTCTATATGATGTTAAACATGCATTTCTGGCAAGGAAATTAGAGTTATATCTACTTATCTCCAATTATAACTTTTATATTTTCATAAATTTTACAATTAAATATTAAGTTTGGCAATAATTAATAATTTAAAAGAAACATTATACATATATATGTGCGGTAAGGGTATATATTTCGTATTACACGGTAAAATATCAAACCAATAGGTTTGTTGTCGATATGTAAACATGAGGTTCCGTTTTTCCTATTATTATTATTATCAACATAACTGGCCACTCGTCCTTTTCATGATATTCCTGAGAGCATCGTCATGGACTCTCGTGGTTTTAGTGGAGCTATTAAATTAACAGGACTGGACGACTTCATCACTCCGTCTCTGGAATGCATTAAGCCCGTGGAATCCTCTTCATCCAAGAATGTTCAACCAAGTGTTCAAATATGGAATCCTGGAGACAAAGAGAAACAAGCGAGCCTCAAAAGGCCTCTATATCGCTGGCAGACTGTTTGGCATGTGCAGGTTGTGTCACTACGGCAGAGTCCGTTCTGGTGGAGGCACAAAGTACAGATGAACTTCGACGAAGGTATAAAAATGATACTATTTCAGAGGCCTTTAAAAGGCCTTTCCAAGGCAAACCTTGCTTTTTTAAGCTATAGCTCTATTATAATATCTATAATGATAGATGCACATTAGATTATATTTTTATAATTGAGGTAAATATGTTAAATGGTAATGATAAACGTTATTTCTAAGAAAATACACCTCCTTGAGAATATAACTTCTTATGTATTAATTTGACTTTTCTTGTCACAACAATAAAAAAATATAAAACGATGCTAATGCGTATAAAGTACATAAATAAACATTTGAGTCCAAAATGTAGTCCCGAACTTGAACAAACAATAAATGACTCAGAATTAAATCTAATTAATACGAATATAAATGAGCACAACAGTTAAACACATTTAAAACCACTCGGAACAAATAAACTTATATGAACCAAACTTCCTTTTATTATTTAAAAAATAACGATGTTTTTGTGTCGGGTAATACTTACATTATTCAGCCGAAATTGTTCACAAAGAGCTGCTTATCAATGGGCTTTTAAGTGAAAATGTAGCGTACTATATTTCATGCTACGACTTTTGCCAAGGGGACACAAGAATAGATTTAAAAAATAATTAAATCCCTTAACATCTATAAATGTTTTTTTTTTAAATTTAAATAAGGCTATTATGTTTATAGAGAATAGCACAACAATATATAAACATACTTTACCAATAGCAAGAATAAATTATATATTGATTTTTTTTTAAATATGCTTGTATTATTTTTCAAAAAAATGATAATGCTATTATTACTTTCAGGTTGAAAGCCAAGGGTAGCCTCTATGACGTGATCGTTGTAAGCCTCTCCACCCAGTCCATCCTTTCCCTCTCCCACAAATTCAACCTCCCCATACTAGAATCCTCTCGCCTCATCATCCATTACTTCAAAACCCTTGGAGTGGACTACATATATAACTTAAAGACGTGTGAGGACTTATCCCTACAAGAGCAAAGTGCAGAGCTTCTCCAGCGTTTATCAGAGAGCTCCAAAGGTGGACCCCTTCTCTCCTCATCTTGCCCAGGGTGGATCTGCTATGCAGAAAAAACCCACGGGGAATGGATCCTTCCATACATTAGTCGAGTCAAGTCCCCACAGCAGATCATGGGATCCCTGTTGAAGCATTGGCTGAGTCACAAGCAGTTCAAGGCGCCTCCTGAGCGTATCTGTCACGTATCCGTCATGCCCTGTTTCGACAAGAAGCTGGAGGCCTCGCGAAGAGACTTTACTGACTCCCAAGGCACCCCAGACGTTGACTTGGCCACCACCTCCATTGAATTAGAGCAAATGATGCGCTCTGACGGAGTTTCCTTCAGCCCTCCTCCAGAAGTCCCTCTTTTCGACTCCTTATTCGGTGAAAGCTCCTCCGATCTATATGTAAATCATGGATCCGGATCTGGTGGGGCCTGCGAGTCCGTGTTTATAAACACGATTACAAGTCTATCCGGTGATGTCCCTTCCTCCCCCCTAAAGTACAAGATGCTGAGAAATCAGGACTTTATGGAGCTTCGCTATGAGGCTGAGAGCGGACAGAAGCTCCGCTTCGGCGTTGCCAATGGTTTTCGAAACGTTCAAAACATTGTTCAAATGTTAAAGCGGAAGAGATGCGACTTTGACTTTATTGAAATAATGGCTTGTCCCAGTGGATGTCTGAATGGAGGTGCACAGATTCCCCCTGAAGATTCTACAGAAAATAATAACAATAACAAGGATCTGGTTTTATCGCTTAAGAGCCTCTATGAGTCTCTTCCGCGAAAGCATTCCTCGGAAACCTCTTTGCCTGATGACTTGATGGCTGAGATTAAGCCTTTTTTTACACGGAGTATCATGCTGTGCCCAAGGAGACGAATGGGCTAAACATACAGTGGTAGTGAATAATAATTGTTGCATTTTATATACGCTCTGAGTCAAATATAATATTTATAGTTATTTTTAAGTTTTTAACCTTTATTTATTTTACAATTACATCTGAATTACAGCACAATTATCGGGTTTCAAGGCATATCAATAAGATTGAAAGTGAACTACAGTCGTCCCTCGCAAGTCGCGACTGCCCGGATCCACTAAACGACCACCGCGATATATATGAGGGTCGCGATGTTGATATATATTGAAATTTAGAGAGATTTGACATCACCCGGCGTTTAAACCTACCGCCATTTTGCCTTGTTGTCGTACGTGCGTCTGAATACATGTACGCGGCCAGACCTTTTTTGGGGCTGCCATTAAGTTTTTTGTGTGAAAATTCTGCCATTGAGTTCATATGGGGACGTTTTGCCGTGAAAAAATGGGAGCCAAGCCGTCGTCGCGTAGTAAAAGAACTGCAAGATGTCGAGGGGCGAAGTAGCGAGGGCCGACTGTATATACTTGAATCTTGTGCGTGGTTTATTTCTTAGGGTTAAAATATTTATTGTACTAAATAAAACACACTTATTCCTCTGATAAATCAAGACAGTATCATAAATGAGCATTGTTATTATAAACTACGGCCTATTAGAAAAATAACTTACATAGGATTTTGTATAGAAGAAAAGTAAACTGAATACCTTTATGTTCCTCTGAAACTATCAGCGCTCTGTATTTTTTTGTGTGTGGGGAGGGGGATTGACATCTGAATACTTAGAACAAAAGCTTTGAAATGTTGTACTTCTCATGCTTATTCAAAATAATATAAAGATCATATATGACAAATATTTTTATCTTTTTTCATACATTAGGTGATATTAGCAATAGAAGTGAAGCTTTATATTTGGAAGTGTGCTTATATAAGACTAAAAATATTACTGAGCACCGTTCTTTTCATTCTTTGTGGTTGCCAGACCCTAAATTTTCAGGCAACTGTCTTTGGTTTTATGATGCTTGTTCAAACTAGCAATAACAATAAATTTATTTTTCAACTTCCAGTAAATGATAAAAAAGATTCAAAACTCAACTTGTGATAAGCGATAATAAAAAAAAAAATTACTAGCTACAATCGATGGAACGATAACAAATAATGACTTGCAAAAGCATAAAAAATAAAGGGAAGGTGGATTGCAATCATTAACAAATTCTTATTCATAATAATATATATATTTTTGGGGTGTTATATCTTTCTGTTCCATTTCTTCTAGACACCTCCTTTGAACCTTATATATACAACATACTTATCATACTTTATAAACAAATTAAAATATTGAAAATTATGAGAGATATGCAAGATTTGAGAAAAAGAATAACATCCAAGCTTGCACCACTTTCTCATACATTAAATATCCCTCATTTCTATTTGTTAATGAAAAAAAGGTCCCAACCTATGCACAATAATGAATAACAGCTTTGCACATAAACCATTTGAAATGATTCAACTTTATTACAGTGGCTCGAGTTTCCAGAAATCAAAACCACTTTCAAATGAAGACCATGAAGCATATGATAGCCCAATGAAGATATCTTCTAATACATTTAATTAGCGTCGTAAGGAAATTCCTATTACTAATTCCATTTTAATTTTCCTTAGATAAATACAGGGATCATACTATTGTTTTTTACTCATTATTAAAAGGCTAAATTAAGTCCAGAAAAGTACGATATGGTTCACAGCAATTCTGCAAGTAATATATATATATGGATCAGACACCTCCCAACCACTTTTCAATAAATATGGAGAAGAGGAACGCACACTCATACAAAACAATAAACGAAGAATGAAAATAGCATAATGATCAACTATTTAATAAAGGCATATCCTAGAATTAGATTCCACTTCATGTTTCAAAGTCCATAGGATGTAACATGAAATAACCCTACTTCTAAAGACCATACCTAGTACTAAGTGTCAACGAGAAACGACGATACATAGCTCCACTGCTTTAATTTAACTAATAAATGCCAAAAGCAGAGTTGAAAGGACTGCTATTTTTCAAATGTTAATAAAGCCAGTCTTTATTCTTATGGATACTTTACTACCGCATTAATTAATGCACAGTACAATTTCCAAGGGAATATTCACACCCAAGAATAGCTTTCGAACCGGAAGATCTCTTCCGTTTCTTAAGCCTCTGACGTCTGTCAATGGCGGGGGAACCCAAAACTCCCAGGTGTAGAGCGAAGATAGACGTTGAATGGTTTTTAGTTTAATTTATTATTAACATTTCGCATTGCTTTTAATCCAGCTTCTTAAATCCAATATCTCCAGCGTATTCGCGGAAGCACTGACGGCACATGTCCAGCTTGTATTTACGGATGAGACCGTGTCTGTTGGAGCAGGCCCGGCTGAAAAAAAAGAAAGAAGAGGGGGAACGTTAGGTCACAGCGTGATCCATTCGGGCAGTATGAGGCGTGTTATATTTCACAGAATAGAGTAAGATGCACAGTCGTTCGGAACGCTTACCATTGTCGGGACCCTGTCCGTACTTTCTGGGGCGGGAATAATGAATCTCCTCGAATCCCATGGCTTGGCTTTCAGTCGGATATCTCCTGGATGAAATCACAACACGGTCCGCTCGCTGCGAAAGTTTTTAGGAAAAGGAAAAAGAAAGAGGTTGCAACAGCTGAAAAAGGAATGATGATGTAGAGAGCGTGAAGGAACCGATTCGAACTTATAACGGAACACTTTGTTTATTTTTGTGTTAAGTGATACATCTAGCGTTGAAAATATAAAGTAATATATAACAAGGTCTGTACAAGGAGTACTAAAGAGATGGAGGGAACACTCCTAATGTAAACAATAATAATTT
>CP045901.1:13427587-13471873 GCA_013387185.1 Caligus rogercresseyi
AAACATAAATAAGTTTTTTTCTTTAACTTCAAAATATTAATATTATCCACTTAATATTGAACAACTGTTATGCATTCTTAAAGTATTTATAAAAAGAAATGATCCGAACAGTGAAAATGGTTATTGATGAAATAAGTATAAATATATTTTTGTAAACTTTTAAAATAAATTTGTTCAAAAGTATTTAGTTATCTTAACTCAAAATTTGTACAAAATAAGGTCTTAGATGATCTTCCCTACAGTTTTTACCTCATATTGTACTTTGGAAGTGAAACAATAGATGTTTTGTTACTTTTATAACACAGCAACGCTTTGACGGGACTTCTATTAATGTATGTTAAATGATTCACAAAAAAAAAGTCAAAAACACACACAATATATATATATATATATAATTATCACCCCATATTGGCTAAGAAATACAAAGATATTATGTAGATGTTCGTAAACATAGTATATTTTTACTACAATATGAACAACAAGGGATTTTATTTCAAGGAATGGAAGTCAGCATTATTTTTTTTAAATACTAGTCGTTAAGGAGAGTGGTGCTCTTTAACCACGACCAATGCATGTACAGCGTCGTGAGAACATTACGTATTACAGGTAGTAGACTACCAAGTACTCTCATACGCTTTTGAATACTTAATGCACAAAGGCCTTTGATTGGTTCCCAACTGCACTCAAAAGGCATTAGAAATTTATGTTTCACCAATGAAGAAGGTCCTCCATTTCGACCTTCCGCCATCATTAGAGCGTTTCACTATTTGAAGCGAGTAAGAGATGGATATTTTTTTAATATGCTGAGAAGCCTTTAATTACATCCCCTGCCTTTGTTCGTGTTATGAATGGTGGTTGAAGAAGAATGAAGAGGGATATTTAGTGGCAATAAAATGTTATTACCTTGGTTCTTAAAGGTAAAATGTATTTTAAAAAAGAACGTAAATGCGCTAGGACTTTATGTTGAGGTTGCGTTTTACGATAAGAGGAAAATATTCCGTGAAAATAAAATTGACCTGCAAGAAAATAATAGAAAATGCGTTCGTTAGATCGAGCAATGAATACTAAATTCATTGGATCGAGGTTCCTGTTAAATAATGTCAAACCTTAATATTGAATATAATCATCATAATACACAGGGAAATTAATAAATAGTCCAAAAAATAAGAAAAAATAGGTACTCATTCTGTCCTAAAGCTGCGATTGGATGGAAAAATATGCTTCAGTATCGATAGTTTATATGAAGATATGTCCAACCGGTATCAGTAATTTTTATGAAGATGTATCTAATCGGGATTGGGGGACTTTTTACTCATCCGCCAATCAAGGCAGTATTGGTAGATTTCAAAATCTGAAGAAAAATATAATCTTCCCAGATCCTAGGGTTCAATCCATTTACAAAGATTTTGATAATAAAAATATAATCACTCATTTTTCAATCTATTATTGACAAATTATATTAATTCTAACTGGTTTAATAAATAATAATGTTATACATATAATAAGTAAAGTGTATCGTTTATTTCTCCTGTTTCTGAAGTTGTTGCTTTTTATCATGTTTATACCGTTTATTGCTATGCACAAGTTACGTTTTCATAATCTTTTATCATAATTAAAAAAAGATTTAACGTTGATGTTATTGCAGAAGCCACTGGTATTTGAGGAATCGGGGATGTTCATAAATGTAAATGAGAATATTTTTTCTGAAAGTGTTCCCATGTTCCCAAAGAAATAACAGGTATCACAAGTGGACTCTGCGATAGCTTCAAAACAACCTGCGATAATGATAAATTATTTTTTCACTTGCAATAATGATAGAACATTTTTCACTTTCGATGATGGAAAACCATTTTTTCACTTACGATGATGATAAAGCCATAATATCACATCAGCTCAATATTATGTCACAGGGGTGAAATCATTCTAAAAAATTATCGCTTATCATTCTCATTTTTAAACCTAGCTATAACAATTGAACTATAATTCACGAGTCCTGTGGAAAGAGTAACTCCAGACACAGGAGGGAGCTCCGTATCAAAGTTCCTCCACCAGAATAGAATAACTTAAGCTTTTTAATTAATGCAATAATAATAGCACCAACAGATTATAATATAGAATAAAGTTTGTGACTTATTAATACTAAAAATAAAAGAGATGCAAGAAGGATGTCTCTATGTTTTCTATTCGACAGCATTTTTCTCTTTCTATGTCATGTCGGGTATAAAGTAATTCCTTGTCCTATACTTTTTTAACTTAGTGATACGTAATGAACGATTCTTTTAACTTACTGAGACGTAATGAGCGATATTTTTATCTTAGCGATGATGACATAAAGTTATTCCTTGGCAATAACTATCGTGGTATGAAGTAACTATTGCATATTATTTGATATTTCTTTACATATTTCAAAGTAAAATTCTAATACATGCCATATAAGATTATAATGGAGGAAACCAAGAATATTTTTTACTCAAACAATCATACTAAACTAAAATTAATATAAGACATGCATGTTAAATAAATATTTTTGAGTTAAAATATTTCAGCAATTTGTAAATATGTACTTAATTTAAGTTGATTGATTTATTCAAACACTATTTTTTTGGTTGTCTCGTAAGAGCCTTTTCAAAACTAATTAATTTCATTATTTTACTTTCAGTGCTTATTGTTCCAATTATTCCAATTCTTCACGTTCGCTCTCTGGAACAATATTCAATCATACATTGCGTTCACAGTCTTGATGCTTCGTATTAAAGCAGATCGCTAAAAGTAGATATTGTTAATGTTTCATAGTTTTACGTTAACAAACCTACTTTTTTAATGGAAATCAATTTGGCTTATATATTGCAAGTTTGAAACAATTGATACATAGTTTAAAAGTATTTTAAAAACACAGTATTGGTGTAATCTAGTATTTCCTAAGGAATTAAATGATGCTTTAATGTTTTAGTTGTTCCATGAAGAAGTGTCCGACAATTAGCGGACGCTTCAATATTTATTTTTACATGATATGTCAAAAGGTAGATATTTAAAAAAATATAAATTTTGAAATTAATATATAATCATGAAATTCTCATTTCTTCGTTCAATAGTCTTTAATATACTTGATTCCTTATTGATTGATATTTATTTGTGGTGTTTCTTACATTGTTAATTATTTGTAGTTTATATTTAATTAAACAATATGTCATATGATTAATGCTCGCAAGCCCATTGTTGTGAATTTGTGTGGTCCTCATGGTCACAAAGGACCTTTCCATTTACATTTATATCGTAATATACATACGATACTACGATAAATAATACTTTGTTTCCTTTTCTTTTACACATTAAAACTAAGATAATTCAATAATTATTACACAATTTATTCCTCCAATAGATTTTCTCACATCCTTAAGCAATCTATACATATATTAATGCTGAGATGAATAAATAGAGTTAAATCAAAAAATGTAAATTGTCAAACTTTAAATTTATTGGGTGTAACGCTTCACTAAACTGTTATGTTTATAACTTTTTACTTTCTACATGATTTAAAATAAGAAATGATAAATATTATACGTAATATATAACGCAATATTATCTCAATAAGGTGATATAGGAAGAAAAGGCCTAGTAAAAAGCAGTCTAGGAAGAAATGGTCAAGAATAAATGATAGAAAAGGACAAATGACCCAAATACCAAAGCCCAACAAATAACACAACGAAGAAATTATTATTCTATAAGTGCAAAATAAAATTCATTTTCTATATTTTACTCAATTTAAAAAACAAATAGTCTGTAATCCATTCTTAGTTGTATTCCGCTTAAATACTTGCTTCTACCCGCATTTGGACCATTTTTCCATGAGGCATCATTTTCCTTTTCTATGTTGGTACTTTCTTCATGGGCCATCTCTTCCTAGGGTACATTTTCCTGATCCATTTCTTCAGTACATCCAATCGGTATTTATTCAAAAGATAAAGTCCCTGTTTTTATAATGTTTTCCGTTTTCTATTATAAAGCATGTCAATTTTATAAAATATATATTCACTACGTACAAAAAAATTACACTGAATAAGTGGGAACTTTGGTAAAATTTCAGTTTTGACAATGATATTTATATATATATTTATTTATGCCGGGTTATTTTTATCTTTAACATAAAAAACTAAACCTAGGATATATAAATCGATATCAATAACAAAAGATGCATCTACAACACCTTTCTTTTAATGGGGGTCTCGTTTTAATAAATAGATGGTCTCCTTTATGAATATATTTTTTTCTACCTGGTTTACAATAGAAGATGAGAAATATATTGACAAAAAGGGACTGCATTGCCTCCAAATATATCTTATTGAACCGAAAAAAATATATTTGGTCTTAATGTTTGCCATTTCCTTCAAGTAAATCATACTTAAAAGACTAATTATTTACTGAAAAAATCACCTCAATAATGAAATGGTCTATTAATGACTTTGACATTGTCATTGATCCCAATTTATTTACTCCAGGCAAAACAATATGTAAGAAATTATAGCACTAATATGTGTGATACATTTAAATTATAGTTCCAGTTCAAAAATTGAACTCTGTGTTACAATGTATAGCTACGCTATTTATGCATAAACTTAGTTAATGACTATTATTAATATATGTCTTTATCATAGAGAAATAAAGATATAGTGAGCTGATTCCCTTCAATAGCAGAGAAACATCGTTCAGTTGATTCTGTGTGTCCACTATAAACAAAGTAATTTGAACTACGTCATCGTAAACTGATCATAGAAATAGTTATATCTATATGATCAGCTTACGAAGACGTACTACATATTACTTTGTTTATATTGGACAGAGAGATAGATTTGAAAGGAATAAGCTCTCTATATCATTTTATCTCTATGGTCTTTAAAGAGATTGTCCGGAATTTGACGCATATACGTATCTCTGACGTCACGCCTTCATTATCAGCTGACATAAATATAACTACAGAAAAAGTAGTCCTGAATATTATTGTTTTGTGTTTGTTCGACACACTCCTTCGATCTTTCACTTCTTTATATATTCTATAATTAATATATTACTCCGGAATCCTTGAGCATGGAGTCTTCGAATGAGGCCTTGGGAGCCGCGGGGGGTGGTCCTCTGCCGTCTCAAGCGCCTTCTTCCAATATCTCTGCTGGCTCCAATACGAAATTCATGATGGAGGGCGTTGGCGCTCGCGTAGTGAGGGGCCTGGACTGGAAATGGGGGCAAGCAGGACGGTGGAGAAGGGCATGTGGGCACTGTGAGGAACTTTGAGAGCCCTGAAGAGGTCGTCGTCGTCTGGGACAACGGGACGGCCGCCAACTATCGCTGCTCCGGTGCGTATGACCTGCGCGTCTTGGACTCAGCGCCAACGGGCGTCAAGCACGACGGAACCATGTGTGATACCTGCAGGCAGCAGCCCATCTTTGGAATACGATGGAAGTGCGCGGAGTGCCACAACTATGACCTCTGCTCCATCTGCTATCATTCGGACAAACATAATCTCAGGCATCGATTCTATCGATTCTCCACTGTAGGAAGTGGACGGTAAGACATGAATACTATCGGACAGGGAGTGGAATGCGCTACAATAAGGCTTTGCAGTCTCAGTTCGAACGTTATGTTATGTATAAATAATAGAAATCAACATTGTATTAGCTTTCACACACATATATATATATATATATATGTCGTAGCAAAGGTGGACATCCAGTAGAGTCGTTGATTCTCTGATAGAAATCACGATCGTATTCTCTCCGAGTAGTAACTAAGATCGTGATATCTACCAGAATAATCAACGACTCTGCTAGAAGAGATCAAGATTGTTATCTCTTATAGGAGAGATGACGACTTTAATATGAAGATGGTATGACGATGTTGTAGAAGCTATTATTTTTTCATGTCTGGTTTCTTCTCTGTTGAGTATCAAATTATTATAATAATATAGGTAGGTCAGTGATATACATACAATGTTAGTAAAACTTTGCATGGCATTTGCTTCCTTCAACACAAAAATGAAATCATTTCCACAAAAATATAGAATTTAAATTGCAAATGAAATAAATAGTGTGTACAACATCGTAAAATAATATCTCCATATTTAAGTCATCATCTCTCCTAGTAGAGATAAGGATCGTAATCTTTACCAGGAGAGTCAACTTCTCAACTGGATTTCTATATACGGCGACCCACAACATATATATATATATATATATACTAGCGGATGTTACCCGGCGCTGCCGGGATTTCCAACTTATCAAAAGTCTTCGGAATATAAAAAAGATCATACGAATAATTTAGTGATGTCATCACATGTGATTTTTCATATTAAAATAAGTTCCTTAAAAAGTTGTCATTGGTTCTTCATTGCCAGTTTTTCCGTCTTTTTGTTCCTTAAGGCTGGGAATTTAAACATCGTAAAAGGAATTTATTTTAAGTCATTTCATTGAGTGCCTATGTTACTTTCTAATGAAAAGTAGTTTCCTTAAAAAGTGGTCATTGCATCGTCATGAAAATATTTTGAAGCCATTTCATAGAGAACATAGAGTGCCGAAGATATGTATGGTATTGATGAATATTAGAGTATTAATTTGATCTCCGTTGATGGAGGAAAACAGCAAAAGAAAAATCTTAAGAGGGACTACAACTTCATATCTTTATCAAGAAAAGTTAAAAGTGATTTACATCACTCTCCATCTCTTGGCATTATTAAATTTGAATAGCGCCATGTTGCATTAAAAAAAGTTGTTATTTTCAAAAAAAAAAAAAAAAATTTGGAGGGAAAGACAGGGGCAGAAAGAAATTATTTTTAAGTAATCATATAGAAAACGAATTTTCCGGTTAACACCCAAAAAATAAAAAAACACGTCTTACTACCTCATAATCATCCACAGAAAATTTGGTGCACTTGGCAATTTAATAAATCAGCAAAAAACGTTTTGGCGAATAAAATAAACATGATGACGAATTTTCCGGGAGTTTACGACCCCACTAAAACACTCCCTGAGCTCTCAAAACTATTCACCGAAAATTTCGTACAGATCTAAAGAACCCTTCGGGAGATACCGGGAAACGAACGAACGAACGGAATTCTTTTTTATTAGTATAGATAGAAGATATATATATATATATGTGTGTCTGTATATATATATAATATTTAATTCTGCAAAATTTTTGCTGCTCCTTACTGATAACAAATGTTATTTATCAAAATTCCATGTAAAAAAACACATCTACTAGGCCAATATAAGTATATTCCTTGTATTTCCATAATTAATTAATATATGTGAAGTATTTTCACAAAAATGTAATTGGAGATGCTAGATTCCAACAAATCTTGATGATAGCCTTTTCTACACTAAGCCTTCTTGCGTCCATATCAATATTTTATCAAACTATGCTGATTGAATAAACTCTGAGAAGCAAAGAGATGTCTTGCCTTAGGATTCTAGGAATCTTTTTTGCTTGGGAGAGAAGATTATGATGTCTTCATTTTTAAGTGATGAATGATATGCTGGAGTGTAGAATGTTTTTGACTACTTCAAAGACCTCCAACTCAATAAAGCTGTTATAAAGAAACTAGACATTAACAATCAATTTTAAGGAACCTAGTATCAATTTTCCATCGCACACTTTTAACCTTCAATAAACGACTTAGCCGTGTATTTTCCAAGGAGATTTATTGATCTAGCTATGCTTGTTGTCCCCTCTAAATATAATCGTCATATCTATTTTATTAGCAGTCAGCCGTTGGCTATATGTTTACATATGTAAATATTACTCATAAAAAAGAATGCGTAGGGCGATCGCTTCAAATACATTACTCTAAGTGTGTGTAAACTTTTATATTCGTTTCACCCTGAGCATAAATATCAGCTCCCAAAGTGTGCTGCCACCATAATAATATTTACTTCCTCAAATAGCTGAAAATACAAGCAATGAACAAGTTATTTCTTCATGTCTTGAATGTATGGTTAATAATATAAGAAAACAATCAAATACGACAAAATATTAGAAAAAATATTTTCTGTCAAAATGTGACTAAACTCTATTGATAATTGTAGTTTTTTTTGACAGATTTGTACTTTAGAGGAGTAATTTTAAGTAATAAAGTTTTTATTTCATATATATTATCTTGACCGATAAATTGTAAGATGCATCCTTTTTATAAATTTATCGTTCTCATTTTTGAGGACTAGCGACAAGTGATGAATGATAACAAAATAAAATATGAACTATAACTAAAGTTTACCTCATTGATAATTATCGTTTACCGCTCATTTTATCGCTCAAGATAATTTATATATATAATATAAACTTTATTACTTAAGACCTTATTAATCTTTTGTGTTATTTCAAATCGATATTTTATAGTTGCATCTCTTAATATCAGTTCAGAAATAAGTAATCGCATAAACACTGAATATAATGAGGTTTCAAAATATTGATCACAAACATATCGGTTATATAAACACATCTCTTTTTTTATTTTAGCGTCCTCATGGAGCCTCGTAGGAAGTCCAAAAAGATCCCAGCTCGCGGGATCTTCCCAGGTGCCCGCGTGGTTCGCGGCGTAGACTGGCAATGGGAGGATCAGGACGGTGGGAATAACCGACGAGGCAAGGTCACGGAGATCCAGGATTGGTCCGCCGTGAGCCCTCGCTCTGCGGCATATATAATGTGGGACACAGGGGCCAAGAATCTCTACCGTGTGGGCTTTGAGGGCATGGCGGACCTCAAGGCCGTCTCCGAAGCCAAGGGCGGGACCTTCTATAAGGACCACCTTCCCCTTTTGGGCGAGTGTGGCACGGGACGCTCCGGACCTCATGGACTGGCCATCGGAGATCATGTTAACGTGGACTTGGAGTTTGAAATCGTACAGCACCTTCAGCATGGCCATGGAGGATGGACTGAGGGGATGTATGAATGTCTGGGGCAAACTGGAACCGTGGTAGCTCTGGATGAAGATCATGATATTGTAGTTTCATACGCATCGGGAAATAGGTATGTATATGTTCATACTTAAAACGTCTCAATTAGTGGGCAAAATATAATATAAGTACTTATATTTCCCCTTTTTTCTCTGTGATTGGCTTATAATTTGACAACTAATGATTAATCTAATTAATTAATGTCGTTTTGGTATATTTTGAAAGGGTTCTTTAATTATAATTACCCCTAAAATACCACCAGCAAGCTAAATTGAAGTACAAGGTATGCCCTAGCAACAAAATAATGTTAGGAAAACGTTCTCCAAACGTTAGTTTTTTAGTTCCAAGAAGGTTCTCCTAACGTTATATTTACGTTCCCTTTTCGTTATATTTACGTTACCATAATTTTATATTACAATTCCTTTTAGTAATATTTTCATTTCCTTGGTGCGTCCTTTGTGAGTATAATTAAATTCTTTAACAGTATTCAAATGCTATTAGACGGTTATTTATCATTAAAAATGAACAATATTTTTTATAGAAAAAAATATTTCAATTAAAACAACATTATTTATAACGAATAATTTGATACAAACAAAAATAAATATGCAATATATGTTTATTTTTTTACTCGCACCAGATGAAGCTGCATTACATTACATTTCGTTAATTTCGGGAACGTTATTAAATCGTTTGAACGTAATCTTTAAAGGAACCAAAAGCTAATGTAAGAATAATTTTATGTGTGCTTGGGATATCTATATTGCCAAGGGTGCTTATTTTTCTCTTCTTGGTGTGACGTCATTAAAAACAATTTGAAAGGAGGAAGAGTAACATGACAATATATTTTTAATGACGCCAAAATAATAGGAAGAATTATGATGACTATCCATAAAAATATGAAATAAATTTACCGTGTGATGAAATATATATATTGGCGTCAATTTGATACTAGCTTCAGAGTACTCCTTGCTTTATCTTACTGTTAGCTCTGTGCCTTTGATAGAATAATAAAAAAGGGAGATGTATATAGGGTGTGTGGTCCTTTTTCAAACTTGTCTGATCCCAAATTATCATGGATCAAAAGTTGTATTTTGGTATTGGTAATAACTCCAAAAAAATAATTTCCTCTTCGGTCAAAACCCAACTCCCTCCTTCCGGTCAAAGTTCCGGTATTTACCGGAAGTACGTCAAAAAGCGATCAAATTCGAAAAAGAAAAAAATCTTTTTATAATTATGGCCAATGAAATGAAAAACTTATTTTATATATTTTTTCGATTTGTTAGTAATTTTTTCGACTTTTCGATTACAGTTTTTTTTATTGTTGAAAATCAGTTGTTTTGTCTTAATTACAATATAGTTTTAAATTTCCTTATAACTTACGGAATTTTATCGCCATATTTTAAAAAATGTAGTGAAAAAAAACTTAAATTTTCTCCCAGAATCAAGTCAAGTGCTTGTGAGATATGGTCTATCTGTTAGAGCGGCTACTGCCTATGGAAACGCATTATTGAATGACCTACATCTCTCTACTCAGGAAAATTTATTATCTCCATCGAAAGTTTATTATCAAGCAAAAAAGTACTGTGATCAATCATTGAGACTACATAAAGAAAACAAAGGCTTCATCTGTATCAAATTTGATGGACGCAAAGACTTAACAAGATGTTCAACTGAATTTTCCAAGAAAGAAAAACATGAAGAACACATTACTGTGATTTCGGAACCGCAAGCAACTTATGTAAACCATTTCACACCAATATCTGGAAAAGCAATCCACATTGCCAATGAATTGCATTCTTAATTGTAGAATCTGATAGTGCCGATTCTCTCCGAGCTATTGGAAGTGATGGTGCTCCAGTGAACACAGGATACCAAGCTGGCGTCATAAGACATTTGGAGCAAACATTAGAATCGCCGTTACAATGGATCATTTGTTTACTTCATATGAATGAATTGCTTTTCAAAAAACTATTTCAATTTTATGATGCTAAAACGACCGGTCCAAATTCTTTAAAGGGCGAAATTGGTTCTCAAATAACAAATTTTTCTTGTAAAATTGTACCAGTTTCTTTTGAACCTGTCCGAGGAAGTAATTTAGACATTAATCAAGGCTTATTTAAATGCTTAAGTAACGATCAACAATATTTTGTTCAAATTTGCAATATGATACATAACGGACCAAACCATGTACCGAAAAATTTCTTGAGAAACATCCCGGTAAAATTCACAATGCTAGAAGGATTACAACCGCTTCAACTCTTTTAAGACTATATATACAATCAAAGAAACCATCAAAGGAATTAAAAAGACTAGTAATATAATTTTAAATGTATATGCCCCTACATTTCTTCAAATAAAAAAAATCCTCATGTAAAACATGGATCAAAACATTTTTTCTTTTAATTAACCAAGCAAACAAACATTTAAACTCACAAGAAAAAAACGCTATAACAGCAACATTTAGAACAAATTCATTCTTTGCACATCCAGAAAATGTACTCTTATGTGCTTTTTTTGATTCGGACATGGGAAAACGAAAAGAAGCTGTTAAAATTATTTTAGAAGATAGAAAAACCAAATGCACAGATTTTGTTAGGCAATTTGTTCCTCCAAAAGATTTTTTAAACTTAGCTGCCAAAAGTTTTTTTGATTTAGTTAATTTAAATACAATACCAAAAACTTATAAAACAGAACCGCCTCTAACGTTTGACTTTACTGAAGAAGAATTATTAAAGTGTACCGAAGGTGAAGATTTACAAATACCAGATATTCCATGTCATTCACAAAACGTAGAAAGATTTGTAGCATCGACAACTAGAAAATCCCAAGAAATAGAAGATCAAAATACGAGGCATAAACATTTAATTGTAACACACAATTCAAGATCAAAGTTAAATAAAACATTTTCGAAATCCGACTTTTTAAATTAATACATTTATTCAAATTTCTCCCACCATTATGTCTTTATGTATTTATGTTAAACATTTTAGAAGTCTATAGAATAAAATATTTTTTGTTGTATTGTTTAGTTGTATTTAGTTATAGTTGTAATAAAATGTTAGAAAATTTATTCATATTTTTTCAAATTTTATTCAGCTTTATGTGTAGAAATATATATTTATGTTTTTGATTTTGGATGTCTAGACAATAAAATATTTTTGTTTATATTGTTTAGCTGCAAATTAGTTGTATTTATTGAAAAATATGGCGATAAAATTCCGTAAGTTATAAGGAAATTTAAAACTATATTGTAATTAAGACAAAACAACTGATTTTCAACAATAAAAAAACTGTAATCAAAAAGTCGAAAAAATTACTAACAAATCGAAAAAAAATATAAAATAAGTTTTTCATTTCATTGGCCATAATTATAAAAAGATTTTTTTCTTTTTCGAATTTGACCGCGTTTTGACGTACTTCCGGTAAATACCGGAACTTTGACCGGAAGGAGGGAGTTGGGTTTTGACCGGAGAGGAAAATTATTTTTTTGGAGTTATTACCAATACCAAATACAACTTTTGATCCATGATAATTTGGGATCAGACAAGTTTGAAAAAGGACCACACACCCTATGTATATATACACACGCAGAAGTATGGAGAGACGAAAAAGGGAACAGTTTATCATCTCCCTTCCCCCCCCCCCCTTTATCTTACTGTTAGCTCTGTGATTTGAAGGATCTAATGCACAGTGTTAGCTCATAAGATCTGGAGCAGAAGTTAAATTTCGCTAAACCTCTACCAAAAATTTAGAAAAAATGATGTATTCCTTTTTTCAGAAAAAGTCACATTTCATGGAAAATATTTAACTTTTTAAATACAACTTTTTTGGTGCAAATTTTGAACTCTCATCTGTAGATTTTAGTTGAAAATTAAAAAAAATTGGAAATAAAATGAGACAGATATGAGCTTTTAAAGAAATGAATCAAGTTTTCTACTTTAAAAACGATTTGCTCAAATCTCATTCTAGATAGAGATAAATGGATTGGTGTTCTAAAACCCTGGTATATCAGTAAACTAATGATTTTTTGAAAATCAGTCTACATCGTATATTTAGGAGAAAATTCAAACTATTTGAAAAAAATAGGACTTTTAGGAAAATATATATTGCTAATTTTCTCAGAAACCTGCCAGAGCAAAACTAATCACATATTCGGAATCAGGGGGTCATTCTACATAAGAATCGGCTATCTAGACCTCTGGAATATCGATTTTTTTTAAACGCAGGCCTATAATCGATCCAACAAATTGAATGGATGTCGTCATATTTTGCTTAAATATGTCCGTTACCTAAAACTTATAATATTTGAACCAATATGTTTCAAAATAAATAAATAGAAATAACAAGTGGGTAGCTGTGATAAAAAAATAAAAAATAAACAATTGACCTTAAAGTGAATCCTAACTTATCAAACATACCCCATTTTATCAGTGACATTTGTCATAATTTAGAAGAATATGGCTCTTAGTAATTGAAAATAATACATTAGTATATTCAAATTTACTAAGATATCCTTCAGATATACTTACATTTTTCCGTTTTAGACTAAGTTTTTTTAAATCAAATTCCTTTTGAAATCTACAATTGTGTACAGCCAGTAACCAATAATCTCCTATCTGAGCCCTACCTTAGGGACGAAGCCTTCATTTCGTCACCCCGGTATATAAAATATTTATTTGGTAAAACATAAATTAAAATATATTGTCTTTATAAATAGCTTTTAAATATCAATAGAGGAATAACCTAATGTAGTCTTTATATCTTAAGTATTCCCTGGTGAGGTATCCAGACCTAATGAATGAATATATTCCATGTGACGTAAGAGAAAATTTTATATGACTCTACGTTCACTCAAAGGATAAGGACCAGACCGATCCTTGCTCCTAGGGATGAATGAACAAAAATTAAGAATCATTCTTGACCTTTCTTCATGGATTTATTTGTGATAATTAGAGTTAAAAATCATTTAAAGATGTTGTACTTCGTTAATTGAGTGTATTTTAAAGTCATAAATACTAATAAACATACTTTAATATATTTTTCAGATGGACATTTAACCCTGCAGTGTTAACAAAGGTCGGAGGCCTAAACTGTTCGGCCAATGGATCCAATCTGTCCCCCACGCTTACTTCTGCAGATTGGAATAATCAGTTCTCCGTGGGGGATTTGGTTCAAGTGTGCTCCGATATGGAAAGAATGAAGGTATGATGCAAAGCTGGAGTTTTTTGCCTATTGGCTTGACTACGGAATTGAGGGATCAATTACGCATTGCTACAATTAGTTCCTTCATCCAAGAATCTGTTCGGCGATGTTGATAAAAAGGATGAAGAGTTTTCTTGTATAGGAACGTGCCATAAATATAACATGTAGGACCATTTTGTATTGTTTGGATCAAAATAGTAATGTTTAAAGTAGGATATATAATATTTTATTTTATACCTCTTTGGTTCTCTTGCTCTAAAGGAGGATCCTAAGTGGATATTTATATTCTCCAAAAAAAAAAACTCACAAATATTTTATTAACCTTTTTGCGAGTTGTTATTGATATTTTATTCATGAAAGTCTTCAAGTTCCTATTTGAAACTAAATGAATGTCATTTTTATAATTATTTGTTAGAACTAAGTTTGATTGACAAAAATGAAGGTTTAACAAAGTGGTAGATGAGTTATATTTTCAATAGATTTAATTTTTCAAACAAATAAACATTAGGAGGCTTTACTGTCATTTAAAATAGCTGGAAGTTATGTTACTTTTTTTGGGGGTTAATGGAATTTAATGTTTTGTTTTTACACAATTCTACATCTTAAGAGATTTAGTTCTATTGTATAAAATCCAATGAAATGATAAGAAAGACGAGGTGATTGTTAGAAATCAATTTACATTTCAAAATTAAATAATACTTAACTCAATTCGAATAAAATAAAGACAAGTTCTATCTCTTTATTGTTAGAATGGAATAAATCACTGAGAGCTAAACATGTTGACCTTAGGCATAAAATGCAGAATATTCACAAATAACTAAATACAAAATCATAATATCTCTTATCAATCAACAATATCAAACAATGTTAATAATAATTAAGAGGTAGTGCGATATAAGGCGTTAAAGTAAAGTAGCGCATGCATAACATAAAATTCTTCCTTTTTTCCCAAAAGGAATTGGCCAAAATTTTAGTTCTCTTTAGTCCGTAAGGGGCGCTTTGATGCTAGAGCTCTTTGAAAATAATAACAAGTCCTTCTATTATTTATATGTGGAGACGTTTTTTATCTTTTATATTTCAAATCACCAAACTTAATCCCTTTAAACCGGTTTTAAATAGGATTGTGACGTAATTTCATGGACTAACGACATCTAACGTTAAAGAAAATAACCAAAATTGGTACTATTTTTTTTGTTTACTTCTTCCTTGCATGCGCTACTTTACTTTCACGCTTTAGTGCGATCGCTCAGTTTGTAAAAACGTGTTCAACTTTCAATGTTAGGGGCGCAGGTTCGAATCCAGAGAGGGGATGGTCATTTTTGGTCTACCTCATGATAAGATCCTCGGTTCAATAGATAAATTTACACGCTATAATGCTTATTCAGATCCAGTCGCATACTGCAATTCTGTCGAACCATATAGGCAAAAAATTAATTTAAGGGTTATTTAAATGTGTTTTATCGTTTCATTAATTCGTTTGGTAATTGGTTCTATCGTTGCTGTTAACTTATGAAATAATGCTGGGAATACTATAATCTAGAATAGGAACTTCCTCCTTTTTATGTCAAAGTTTAACTACCTTTGTAAAAAAGCTGTATCTGATAGTAAAAACTCCCCCTTTTTCTCTTTTTTACGAAAGTAATCAAACTTTGACATAAAAAGGAGGAAGTTCCACTTCCAAGTATTATAGTATTTCCTCAATAATGATACACCTTTAATAATTGATTGCATTTTTTATTAGGAAGGGGAATTTAGCTATAAATACTCAAGTATTCTGAGGTGCCACAAAGAAATAAATTATCTTCATGGTGTTGTTTGAGTATTCGTCTCACAATATCTAAAACTAAAGATATCAACCTCATGAAAAATGCTTTGAAAAATTTTATTTACACATTTCACAAAATCATCAATTACAATTAAAAACTATAAAAAAATTACTTAAATAAAATCTAGTTTATATACAAACTCATTAAAGTAAGATGTTTTGGGTGTTTTTCAAGACATACGGACATCATTGTGGGTATAATTCTCCCCTAGTGATCGAGCCCGATTACCAACATTAAAGACATAAATTTAAATCCTAGAATGGCGCGTGAATGGTATGCCTAATAAGAATCGAATCACGTTAAATGATTTAAGAAATTATTTATCTATATTTTTATTATTATATATATTAATTACTAGTCATGTTTAATGCTACATGACTCGCTAATAAATAATAATAATAATCCAGCACTTTCTAAGCCATATCTTTCATAGCTTCCATTTAAAACAAACTGTGGTTAGCAATTTTCTTTGTATTTAATTTGAGGGTGGAATTTACAAAATATTTAACTTATAAAAAATAAAATACTCATTTTACCAGCGTAAAAACTCAAATCCTAGCAAGTAGACCACTAAAAAAATTAATGGTTCATTTAGTTTAAAGTTTTGGAACATTTTTTTCGTTTTTGGGGACAATTAACAAGCTTTAAAATACTTACTTATTATTCGATATTTACATGAATAGAGAAGTAATATATTAATACTCTATTCGTCTCTTCATCCCCAGGTTCTCCAGAAGGGTCATGGAGAATGGGCGGAGGCCATGTGTCCCACCTGGGGAAAATCGGTCGCGTCCAACAGATCTATCACGACAATGACCTGAAAGTGGAGGTATGCGGTACTTCCTGGACCTACAATCCCATGGCCGTGACCAAAGTTGCTGGAGATGTCTCCGCCCTGCCCGGCACTTCCAGCGGCGAGAAGCTATCTGCACTTCTCAAGAAGCTCTTTGAGACCCACGTATCAGGGGATGTCACAGAGGAACTTGTCAAAGCTGCAGCGAATGGGGATCCGCAAGAAGTGGAGGAACTTGTATCCCGAGACGGCTGCCACGTGAATGGAGTCTTTGCCGGTCACACGGCACTTCAAGCGGCCTCTCAAAATGGACATCTAGAGGTAAGCAATGCAAAATCTCATGTATAAAGTTGTGGTTTAACCACTTCTGTTCTCTTGTCTTGTCCTCAAGGCTGACTTTGAGTATACTCTATATAAGAAGTTGTATAAAAAAGTTCCTGTAGTAAATAAATGGAGACGGTTAGTTATTTATCATTAGTAAGCTAATTATTATTTATCATTATGTAGCTGTGTAAGTTGAAGGAAGTTATTTTATTGAGCAAGATATTTATTTTACAACTAGCATGTATCAATTCATTTTAAAATGTTTAAAAGAGAAAGAACGTTAATTGAAATACAAATTGATTTAGTTAATGGTTTCTTTCAAAAATGCTATCAACTTCGCTCCATTCATTAGATATTGTTATTGCAAATACTTTGTCAGAAATATCCTATAGTTGTTGAACATGATTGTCTGGTCGTAAACCCATATTAACCTTTATAGGTAATAAAAGTTCTTCTGCGGCGAAATGCGGATTTGGAGATAGAGGATAAGGATGGGGACCGAGCCGTACACCATGCAGCCTTTGGGGACGAACCCTCCGTTATGGAGCTTCTGGCGGCCTCGGGGGCTGATCTAAACGCACGAAATAAACGTCGTCAAACTGCACTGCATATTGGAGTCAACAAGGGGCACTTTGGGGTTGTCAAAGCTATTTTAACCCTTCAAGGACATCCTTCACTCCAGGTAAGGCAGAGTCTATCTCATATCCATGCAGAGAACGATGATAAGAACGGAGAAAATAGGTCAAAATGGTTAATTTTTATGTTTGTAGTTATTATTTTTCTATATCGTATTATTATTATTATACTGCGGAATGTAAGTTATAGAGGGAAGTTATTTTATAAAATCAAATTCCAAAAACTTACCATTCATCTTGAAAGGGAATTGAAAAATTATATAAATAGATAATAGGCTTAATACGTTAGTCTAACGTTACATGACCAATATGATATATGTAACGACGTAACATACATAGAGCTATTCAGACAAATCTAGCACTAGGGTGTCCAACCAGCTGATCATAAGATAGTTACAAGTCAATTACAAAGGATTGAAAATAATAGACAATGAAAAATATTTTTAGAATTTATTTGTCAAAAACATGAAAAATATATATAAAATAGCATAAGAAAAAATATTAACAAGAATTTTGTACAGTCATGGGGATTAAAGAAATTTTCAGCAGGAATAGGAAAATAACCAAATGGGTACACGGTGAGGACCGGTGTCTGGCTGTTTTGGGGCTGCCCAGGTCGACTTAGAATCTAAAAATCACTGGACACTTTGCCGCTTTGACTAATATTTATACATACATACCGCTATATGAAATGGCTTGGCCCGATTTGACTAAAAAGCTGTTCGTTCAGCTCTTCTGGTATGACTATAAGGACTTTGGAACTGATGGAAAAGTAAATCTCAAATCCAAAAAAATCTGCTTTAGCATAATTAGTTTTACAGAATAATCGCATCTAGGGCCAAACTATGGAAAACCCCGCCACGCCTGATAAGAAATGTACTTTCGGACATCCTTTACAATTAGTTGAAATCACATAGATAGAAACAGAGAATCTACAAAGATACATTTTTAGGCTTCGAGTATTAACATATGGCAAAGAAGCGTTAGGATTCAAGCATTGAAGACCGCTCCTAAAATTAAAGTTGAGATCTCTTAAACGTGTTTGTAATGGTACAATAAAATTATATTTATATTTTTAGGTGATAAAAATACCAAACATCTCCTAAGTAATCTTTGTTAAATAAAAATCATCTGCTTCAAGTATTTTCAACTTTTCGTCTTAATTTAATTACCAGTTAACAAAAGTATGATTCATTTACTAGCAGTAAAGAAATTGGTTTTAAATATACTCATTAATGAAATAAAATAATTATATGATATCTGAAGTATCTTAAAATTATCTTCATAATATGATTAATTTATTTTGAAGAAGAAAGAAATGTTTAAAACATTAAAGAATGTATGAATATTGAATTGTTTTATCACAGCAAGACGTATGTGTTGCAGAAAGAGTAACTTTGTAAATGATAGTCCACGCACCAACATCTCATATATATATATATATATACAGGGCTTTGCTGGTAAATTGGGACTGTTTTCAGGGTCAAATTTAAGTAACATCTGGTTTGAATTTGGCGCCAATTCCTACACCATTGGAATCAACTGACAATTCTCTTTCGTTTGACACTACTTGAATTACTGTGGTGTGAGTGAGAGCCATGGAGCAAGAGAAAAGGTCAACCAGCATCGTTTTCGCCCGTGCCGGACGCACAGCTTCAGAGATCATCAAGGCCATAAGCTCCCCAGGTCGACAGTCTTCAAGGTCTTAAAGGCCTTCAAGGAGGAGGTAAAGACACAGAGGAAGTACCACAATCTCCAGAAATCTCCTCACATACAAAGTCAAGGCCATCAGGGCTGAGAGGTGCCCCAAGTTGTTGAACCACCTCAAACACCAAGGTGCTTCTAAAGTGGTAATTTTTGTGGACGAGAAGAAGTTCGTTGTTGACGTTGAAATCAACAGGCAGAATTCCAGAGTGATTGCCTTTGAGCCCTCTGCTGTCCCTCCTGTCCTCAATACGAAAAATCCGACCGGTGTGATGGTCTTTGGTGTCGTGGCCAGTGACGGCAGCATCATGCTCCCCCATTTCGTTGAAGCCGGCCTTAAGATAAACACTGTGGAGTACGTGCACATCTTGGAGGAGGTTATTTTCCCTTGGATGGATGAGAAGTTTGGCCTGGACAATGTGGTACTCATCCAGGACTCTGCACCATGCCATGGGTCCAAGACCACACAGACCTTGTTGGCCAGGAAAGTTTCCAATTTCGTGAAGGCTCAAAACTGGCCTAGTAATAACCCATATTTGAACCTTCTTGATTATTTTCTCTGGGGCGTCCTTCAAGGAAGGGTCAACGAACACTCTCATGGCAGCGTTGACCAGCTGAAGGTCTCCATCATCAAAAACTGCAAGAAGATCCCTGCCAGTGATGTGGTGGCTGCTGCTCGGAGGTGCAGGGCTAGAATTGAGGCTGTTATTGAGGCCAAAGGGGGGCATATAGAATAATATCATATGTTACCTTATTAAACATCTGTTGAAATTTCATCCAAATAAATTAATTAACTAGAGGCACATATACACTCAGAGAGTGCAAACCTCCGCCGTCACGGGTTCCTTATGAGCCTTCCGAGGCGGATTTTTCACGACTGGGGCGGCGTAAAGGGACGGGGGAGGGTTCCCCTCGACGGAAATTCCGAGAGGAAGACGCTCCCGGCACCCGATTTCACAGCACAGCGACATCTATTGGCAGAGTAGGCTAACTTGAAATATTTATTTAGCTCATTTTGCATCTTAATTCTGCACTCAGAGATGCCAAAATTTAATCACTTGTTCCTTTTGGCATTTCCAACAACTCCACATAGTTTCATCCGAATCCGTTCCGTACTTTTTGAGTTATCCTGCTGACAAACAAACCAACAAACCAACGCCAGTGAAAACAATACCTCCTTCGGCGGAGGTAATAACCTAATTACAGTCATTTTCGTTTTTTATTGTAACAGTCCCAATTTACCGGCAAAGCCCTGTATATATATATATATATCTTTTATGTTCGACTTCTTATTTTTTTAAGCACTCCAATGGAGCCACAAATGCCTGTTTAACGCTTCTTGAGCATATTCTCATTCCTTAAATCCCCAACATGATTTTAAATTTTCACAAGGCATATAATTATTAAGTATCTTGTATCGCAAGGCATTGTAAAGGCATATTTCCCCCTAACACGAGCCCCATAGAATAGAGAACCTTTCAATAGGTTTTTATAATCTAGATTGGTTTGAGACATTTTTTCGTTTGTTTTAGACTCATACATAAAATAAGGAGATGTTTATTATTTTGTAGTATTATCAAATTTTTATATCTGTTATGAGAAAAATAATAGGGTGAACCAGTAAATCAAACTAAAACATAGATTTCATATTATAATTGGGGATATCAATGTATTTGATATGAATATATTGAATGTTTCTTTTTGAATAGTGTAGGTTTATTTTGTATGCATAAGAGTTGGAACAGAAAATGACATTTTGTCTAGAAAAACAAAAGTACACTCTAATTTGAATGAATAGTAATTTATTAGCTGGTTTTTGGGGTCATAAGTATTGAATTTAAATATTCAACTGCCTCCAAAACTATTCCCATCTTCACAGTTATCATATGGTTAACTAAATAGATACATTGGTCGTTGAGCTCTAACACACTTTTATAATGCCTCTGCGAGCTTTTATAATTTATATGTGGTGTACCTTTGGTCTCATGAAATGCTCTAACGGCAAATGAATAAAGTGCTACTTGTCTCAATGTTTTATGACTCCTTTTGGCAATGGCATTTTTATTATATGGCTCGTAAAAGTCCTGCATATTATTCCTTGAAATACAACTGTTGATTTGAGGAATGCATGGGAGCAACAATGCAAATATAACACTCGTTTTGTTTTCATAAGATTTTTTGTTTTGGGCAAGTTTTTGAATGACTTTTTTTAAACATTTGAAGAATAGTAATAGATTGATTTTGGTCGAAGATAATGAAAGAGTCACCGGCAACGGATTTCTCTAAACTCTGAAATCCCGGAGTTACAACTATAATTATTTTTTTCATTATGCCTCTTTTTCAATACTCATGTTTCGTATATAAGGGTGTTTTTATGTTGATTTTGTGCCCTTACTTAGATCTCAACCTGAGCAACCATTTTCTTGAAGCCCAGCATTAAAAAGTTGTTAAATGGAGCTGTTTATAGGCTTGATAAATTATTTTTGTCTTTTCATTAAGATAGCATTTGTATCAATGGAGAATTCCTCTTTATTTTCCAGCATATGCCAATGACTATTATTTATATATGGATATTTAATTTTCTTCCAAGTTGTTTTGACAAATTGTTGAATGAAATGTGACATCTTCGAAGAAGATTTTAATATTGGTTGATCAGTGATTATAATGTTTTTGTTGATCAGTAGAACATTACTAGTAGACCAATTTTACCTTAAAAACGTGTTGAAGTCCAAAAAGGCTATAAATATTGGTAAAAATGTTTATAAGGATCATTTAGTGAGTTATTTTAATTTTAGTCAATTACAATAAACATGCTAGAGATGAAAATCCTGCATCTCATTATAAGTTCAACGAAGTAGATTGCTTTATTTTTGTAGTTCCAAATATTTACTCCATCATAAAAGTTTATAAAAAATATTAAGTTTTTTTTGTTGTTAGGTGAATATATTTATCGTCCGTATAAATATAAATATGTTTTATTATCTTGTTCTAATCCGACCTCCTCTTTCTTTTTTTTTAATTTCCTTCCTTCCCATTCTCTTCTGGGCGTGTCTCAAGCTATAATGCACCATTTTTAGCAGAAGCAGCACATAAACTTGCAGTATTTTAAAAAGACACTGCAAAATTCAATGGAAAAAAGTGTCGATGCTCACAATTATGTTTATTTCAAACATTTCAGGTCTTCCTCATTTTCATTGTGTATCAAAAATAACAATTCATACTTGGCTGCCGTAGCTTTCCGTAAATAAATTTAAATGTACGTTTGTTACAATCCATGTACCCAATATTATGAAATCATGGTTCAGTTTATATCATATATTTTTAAAGGGAGGTGGATATTTTCCCTGTGAAATCAATTTAAAGACGAATAATGACATATTTCGATTATAAATTTAGCTTTAATAATATTATTTTGATAAGTTATACAAAATAATTAAAATTCAATTCATTTCTTGGATTATGAAGCTAGACATTAATTAAAAGGTATTTTAATCAAATGCAGAAGTATACATCTTTGTGTCAGAAAAAAGTATTAAGGTACCAATGACTCGTATGTGGGTCTGGATCCTTGAAACCTTCTAGGTTATATTAATAAAAATGATAATAGAAGTTAACTTCTTAACATCTGATTTTTTAATTCGAGAGAAAAAATAATAATATTTAATTATCACCAGAAGGCCAAACTAACTACAAATTGATATATAACGCATGTAATCCGTTTGTATTTTCTGTATGGATACTTTTGTCATTTAAATGAACGATACTTACAATATCAGTTGGTTTCTAAGGCGGCTTGAAAGTCTTATTTGACTGTATGTTTTTAAACTAGAAAGATAAACCAACATAGTTTATTTAGGGAAAATATAAAATTTGCCTATATTTCGATCTCGTATACAAAAATAGTTATGCATGATGTGATTTTTTTCATTCCACAAAAAATAACTAATTCCTTACCCAAATGAGTATCACAGCAAATCACTGGACGACGGTTGGAGTAAGTCATTATTCTAGTCAAACTAATATTATATTTTCTTAAAATCATTTTGATTGCACAATGAGGAAATTTAATAGTTGACTTTGATCATAACATTATGATTCACTAAAGGGTAAATAAATCTATAAAAATTATAATATGAATATATATCAATATAACAGCTGAGAATACATATTTTCAGTTACGAATCATTAAGGCCCAGTAGATACCAATTATGTAATCGAACCTAACAACTTAGATTATGGATATTCTGTAGTGTATCAAATTGGAAATATTATTAATTAGTAAATTTGCAAAAAAATATTTCCCCAGTAAAAAAATAATATATATCCATGTAAGAAGATCATACAAGTTTGGTAACTATCAATTTTGAAGATAAGTATATTTGAGGCATTTTTCTCAATGGTTTATTCATGAAGAGGTTTGGTAAAATTATTAAACTGTCCTTGTTTTCGAATTGTGTGAAAAGACCTCTCAAATTCTTCGTTCAAATGTATTTTTTTATATGATTTCCTCTTTATCTGACTTTTTACTAACACTTTAGGATCATTATGGGAATTAGGTCCATTAAACTTATTCAACTGAATAAATTCCGTCTTGAGACTCTGAACATACATTCAAATTATTTTATAATCATTTAAATTAGTTTATTGTTATAGATATGAACATATACTTTAGCCAATTGAATTAAAGGCCAAGAAGAAGCATCGCATATATCTAGCTTTATATACATTTATATTTGTACATATATTTATTAGGAACCTTCAACTATATTAGAGTCCATTATAGTCGTTTTATAACAGAGACCAACAGAAAAAAATACACAACGACCAAATTAGAAATATTGATAATAAGGCCATTTATGAAGAAAAATATCTATAACTTTTTAAGAAAAAAAAATTTAAATGTTAAATTAATTAAAATTCGCTCTTTATGTCATTCAAAATTATATTAAAGTTATTACTCTGTCGTCACATCAAATGGCATACTTATATATTTGTGGAAGGTGGGTTAAGTCAAGACGCGGGTCAAGTTTGGAAACGCCTGTTTTGTGCATATAACTCTTTGTTTCGGCTTATTTGATGGTAGCATAGGCTAGGAGGCGCCATTCAACATAAAAGATTCATATAATATGTTGTAAGTTTGTAAGTGAGCTATTTAGCAAAATGCAATAATACTGGTTCGGAGTAATATAAAAAACTCTTTGCTGGCAGTTTTTGATTTATAATTTACTGAGATTATTAGGATATAATCTTAAAAGTATTAGCTTTGTTGCTGTTTTGCTCAATCTGCATGATAGTTTGACTGAAAAACTTGTTTCTTTGAAACTTAAGAAAGCTGGTCAAGTTCGGACATCTAAAATAAACTATTCTATGAAGGGTCACCTTTTCCCCCAACATTTTTAGGGGATTCAATGATCTTACCATCTAACATCCAGTCTATTGTATTTTCTCTTCATACAGCTACATTGTATCTTAATTTAAGCCAAATGAAATTATATATGAGCCCAGTACAGGATAATAAAGAGTACCTACCTCATGAATTAAACAAACTAATTGCATGATCAAAGTCGTAACTTGCCCTGTATACGGGGCAAGTTTTATTATTATTATTATTCCAGTTCTCTACAAATGCCAAAGTAATTGTGATCAATACATAAATAGATATTATAATCTAAAATCAATACAATGGCAGAGGAACAACACAACAAATATCATAAAAAGGCAATCATAACATGATTTTAAAAAATCAAAACAAAAGTATGGTTACAACATCAAACATTTAAGATATAATACAAATATACATCATATTTTCAATTGAAGTTACACAATTATTGAAAATGCTTTAAAACCTTGTTAACAGCTTTGAGGTGGTGTGTAGAGATCGATGGGAAATATTTGGACAATCTGACAACCGTTAAACAAATGGTTAGTTTCTGGGTTTTTTTCCTCTTCAGCAAGGTCTTTATTTCATTATTTAATATATACGACGTACACAATATACACACATATATTATTTTTAATTAAATATACTTTGAACCTTTTATGATAATTGAACTGTTCTTAAAGAGATGATAGATGAAAAAAAGAAAAAGCTCTACCTTCCCATATATATACATATATATGCCGTAGCAAAGATGGACATCCAGTAGAGTCGTTGATTCGCCTGGTAAAAATCGCGATCGTATACTCTCCGAGTAGTAACTAAGATCGTGATATCTATCAGAATAATCAACGACTCTGCTAGAAAGATCAAGATTGTTATCTCTTATAAGAAGGATGGTGACTTAAATATGAGGATGGTATGACGATGTTGTACAATTATTTTTTTCAAGTCCGATTTCTTCTCTATTGAGTATCAAATTATTATTATTATATGTAGGTCAGTGATATACATATAATGTTACTAAAACTTTGCATCCATTTGTTTCCTTGAACACAAAAAATGAAATCAATTCATCAAAAATATAGAATAGAAATTGCAAATGTAATAAATAGTTTGTACAACATCGTAAAATATTATCTCCATATTGAAGTCATCATCTCTCCTAGTAGAGATAAGGATCGTAATCTCTACCAGAAGAGTCAAATACTCAATGAATAAATGAAAAAACGAAAAAACTCCACCTTCCCATATTTATATATATATATAACTATGTCTACATTTGTACTAAGGAGTTGTTGGGCTTTAAGAACTCTTTTCCAGTATATTGTTACCATTTTTACATATTATTATAATCATCATCCTACAATTGTGAGGGGAGAAAAGACAGTTAAAGGAAAGGGGGGGGGGGGGAGGAATTCCTTCTTGTAATGCCAAGGCCATAATAAAAAGGAGGTTCCCTGCCAAAGTGAGATCACCATTTATTTTTCTTTATTTTCTTTAGGACTCTGAGGGTGATACCCCTCTGCATGATGCCATATCCAAGAAAAAGATGACATGCTCTCCCTTCTCCTGGATCATCATGCAGACATCATGCTTACTAACAATAATGGCTTTAACTGCCTTCACCACGCAGCTCTGAGAGGGAACCCCAGGTAAGAGAATTTAAGAGTTTATTATGAAAAGAAGGAAATGTAATCAGTAAGTCGTCGTCATCCAAGATAGTTATATAAAAGAAAACAATTATTTTGCAAAAGAAAATAATTAAAGCTTTCATTATAAGATTTGTGTAAACGACACGGTGTTAAGAGTAAAAGTACAAATTTTGGTTCACAACATCGACGTATTTAAGGTTGTGTTGTTGTGAATTAAGCAACATTTGTTAAGGTTCAATTGTACCTGGGGATACGAAGTAATAAAGGCGGTAGAATTGTGTATAAAAATAATACATAAATAAACATTTTATATCAGATTTAACTGATCTCTTCAATTTGTCATCAAAGAGATAGACTTTTTCCGGGCTGGTATTTGTAGAATCTTTTTTAAATGTATATATAAGCACATAATTTAATATTATTTTGATATAAGAAAAGTCTATCATTCTTAACTTTTTAGAGAAATATTTCAATTGTGTTTGTATTTTTGTTTGGTGGGTCATTTTTCTTATTATTATTCTTGTATTTTTGAAGGCTCTATTGTAGAGGTTAACTGAAATATCGGTTTGAATTCACTACTTAAAATTTTATCTTTTAGCCTTTGAGTTAATAATCATTAACATAAGTACTGAGACATTCAAATCATTCCATTCAATCTGTTGTAAAAGCAGTTATTGTGTGGTGATTATGTATGATCCCACCAGCATTTGTACCAAAAAGAACAACCAATGTTGTAATAAAAAAAAGATTTATCGCTATAAAAACTTTCTACATTGCAGTTTAGTTTCCGATAGATAAATAATGAATGCTGCAAGTCCATCCAACCATATAAGCAAAACAAGTTTATTGCCATGACTGCAATATTTGAGTAAGGATTTCATGTACCATATTAAGGATATTGCCCCAACAATGTGAGATTGAAAGAGTAGCGTGAGTGAAATAAAGTCACGAAAAGAAACACATATTTGCTTGTTTCAAGGTAGAAATCAAATATATATATATATATATAGTCTTTAGCGTAGGAATAAAACAACAATAATAATAATGATAGGGTTCCATTATTGTGCTCCTGCCTTTCTGTGGGCGTTTTAATCGATCACCTTTCCTCTCCGTATACTTTTTCCCCTTCAAGTCACTGCCTGTCCCCCCCCCCCCCCTTTCGTGCAGTTTAAAAAGTCAAAAACCACTTTGATAAGGAGAAAAAAAGAAACCAGGGAAGGATTATAATCATCTTTTTCTTTTTTTGTTGTTGTTTTGATTATGTGAGCCGCCTTTTTTGTTGTTGTTGTTGATCTCAATCAAGATCATCTCGTTGGTTATGACAAAAAGAAACTTGCGTATATGCTAATGAAAAAAACTCTTCTACTATTAATAATGTGAGGGTGTTATCAGGTTCTCATGGGGTTAATGGCTTGATTAATTTAGAGGAATGGCGTGACCTTTTTATATAGTGGGAGACGCCCTTGTTTCAGAGACCTGTCAGAACGATGCTTATCTTCCTTCCTTTCCTGAGAAAAGGTTGCGAGAGAAATAGTAAAAAGGGAAGAAACGCGCCCCCCCCCCCCCTGTCAGAAGCAGCACACAATAAAATTGGTGCTCCTAAGAGACATGCTCACATATATACATACAAACCATTGCTGAGGGGGGTTCTTCTTTTTCTTATGAAACAAATTAAATGTCCACGATTTTTTTTGTTCTTTTTATTATGTATTTTCTTTTTTTCTTCTCTTAAGAATTAGAAAGCATGCTGGAAAATGACCCTCGATCGACTTTTCATCCTAAAATTTCTCGGTGCTCCTAGCTGATTGTGCGGTACTTAATTATTGTTTTTATGCTGCTTATTATTGAGTGGGTCCTAGACAAAATAATAATAATAAAACAATATGCTTGTGTTCAGGCACATCTCCTGACTTGAGAAAGTGTACCATTCAACCTATCTGCAGAATAATAGTGAGAGTAAAATCCATGCAAATGTATTTAATTTGCGTCGAAAAGGATTTGCGTCCAGTTAAAGCCTTGCCTCAGGAACAGCCCTTGACAAATATAAGCCTTCTTGTATTGGTTTACTTTATTTATAGCATATACATATGACAAAGAGGTGGAAGATATATTTAGAAGGATCCGATTGGATGTGAGGGGCTTAAGCTACTACGTTCGAGTTTGCCATCTCATAATATAAAAAAAACACTTTCTATTGAGTTGTAGGGGTCAAAAGAGATAGACAAAATGTTGTTCTCTGTATCTGGAGTTGTATTTGACTATTATTTTGGCATTATTGGTACTTTTATGGTAAAATAAAATATGAATATCATGGTATTATATTGTTGTTTGAAAAGTTTCTGAAAAAAGGAGTTTACCTTGAGCGGATTACAAATTGTGGAATAGCCAAAGATCTTTTTATTGCACTAGAACATATACATATATTATATAAACTCTGACTTAATGATCCAATTTAAAAAGATTCCTTTTTATACAGCATATATATATATATATATATATCTTGAACCTGTTTTAAATGGTAGATTTTGACCAGAGTCCATTAAAATAAGGTAGTAGAAGCATGCTAGATGTCAATTTAGATTAAGCCTCTCACATTCATTCCAGGAATAATCTTGAAAGCGTGTGATTCCCCTTTATAACATGCGGCCATTAACAATTTTTATACTTATACATACACATATGTGAATGGATCCATGTATCCCATGCAAAATAATTATTAAGAAGAAGAAAATGGTGAAGGGCACAGTAGAGAAAGCCTCTAAATATTAATAATAATAGTGTGTATTCATATATACATTAGTCTCAAAGTGGTTGTATTATTGTTATTATTATTGTGGTTATGATAGATAAGGAAGAAAAGACAGCAAGAATGCTTATGCTTATTTAAAATAACTATTTTAAAATCAGTTTTTATGCACCCGTTTTTTTGCTTGTTTGTTTGTAAGGCTTGTATGTATGTAGATATGTACACAATATGTGCAAATAAATATTTTTTTGGGACTTTAGCGTGAGTTACCATTGCCAGTGGTGAAGGAAAGCATGTTGTATGGTTATTGGAAGAAGGGCCTTCTTAAGCATGCAGAACATGTTAAAAAGTCAAGAAAGAAGAAGAATAATAATAACAATAAACACAGCAATGTTGTTTTATGTGTTTGTGTGTGTAAGATATTATGCTTATCGACATTAAAAATATATATAAAAGGAGGTCGTTATGAGGAAGGGTTTTCTTAATATATAGAAATACATTATTAGCTCCCTTGTCATGTTGGGGCATTGTGGATAATAATAATAATAAGAAGAAGAAGACAATGGAGGTTGTTGTTCTTTCTAATCTTGGATTCCAAGATTAGAAACTCTGCGATGAATATTTTCCATCCGTACACAGCTGGTTGAAGGGGACCAAATAAGTAGACGACTTTATTCTTTGAGTAACATGTTTTTGTTTTTTTGCTAATCTGTTTCTTATTTTGTCTGATAATTATTCACATTTGGACCGACTTAAGCCAACTAAATAGGATAGGTGTTTAGAGGAGTTCTCCGTGGATATCCGTGAATCTTACCTTAAGAAAAGGAGATCGATTCAAATATATATATACATATTAATGTGAATAGTCATAATATATTAATATATATTATTGTATGGGGGAAGGAAGGAGATCTTTAGTCTTCAATGCCATTGGAAGGACTAACTCCCTTTCAAAATATCCTTTTCACAAGCTTAATAAAAAGCTCCTATCCCCCCTTATATGTTTTTTTTCTCTCTCTCTCTCTCTATTCCCCCTCATATACAGCCCTAAAGAGCCTTTTTAAGTCCTAGTGTACATAGTATACACAGGCTCTTTAAAAATCTTTTTTTTTGCAATAAAAAAAGGGAGGAGTGAGTGTGGTGTGCCCCCCCCCCCCTTAGAGCATAAATGGACATTTAACATCGTATTCTTCCTCTCTCTCACACACAAACACACTCACACACATTTTGACGCATTTTGATTTTAATAAAATGGTGCAATACTCAGCTGATAAAAGGACTTTCTTCTACCTTTCTTCCTCTTCAATATATATACAGTCGTCACACATATATGTATATAAGTTACATGTTATGTCACCACGAACGCCTAAAAAAGGAGGGGGGGGGGGGGGAGTGAGATTGCCCCACTAAATATATATATAATACTAAAAGAAACTGCAGCAAAAATATATATATATATATATGCTTGAGTAGTAGTAGTAATAATGAAGGGAGGAGAACGAGGAATTTACACTAGGAGCTTTGCTCCTACTGCCTGGGTGGTGTAGAATATTGAGTGGGTGGGTGGGTGCCGTCTTTTCCCCTCTTTCTTTCTTCTTTGACTAAGAAGAGGTCCCTTGATTTCTTGATTGCTCCTTACAACACCCCCCCCCATAAGATAATGAATAAGTATATAAATATTTGAGAATCAATTAATATGATCATTACGTATCATGACTCGAAGGATATGTTCATGAAATCATAGATCTCTTTACTTAAGGTTGTTTCTTTCTTTTTGCTTACTTGGTTGGATTTGCATTTGTGCAAGGACATGAATAAGCATTAAATTTATTATTATTATTATAAAAGGAGTCTTTATCAATTTCAACATGTGTCACTTTTGATCTACATCTCTGGGGAGTAGTTCGGTCCATGAACATTGAGTGTTGAACCCACACTAAAAAACATTCCCTTTCCATATTCGTTTTTGAGTACCCAGTTCTTGGTTTTTCTTCTATCATAATAGTATAATAATTAAAATGCATACAACCATATTAGTTGCGGGTTTTTTATGAGTTATGAACTAATAATCCCTTAAAATGACATTAATTTTTTAAATATATAGGTGTAGATTATTGTTATATAAAGTATTGGCTATTAGGGTCATGACCCGCGTTGTTCGTACTAAATAAAAACAACCGAACAGACTTACTTTTTTATCTTTAGAGTAACGTAGAGTAAAGTAACTTATTGTATCCGACAGTTATTGCCATTAACTATTGCCTTATCCCCCCCTTCAGCAAGTGACATTATTACTCAAATATATGTATATGTTCAATCATAGGAGTTAGTATATATTATATCTAGCATTAAGGTCCCATGATATTTGTTCTTTGAGTACAGTCGAGAAAAAAAGCATACGATTCTCCGGCTTATGCTTAACTATCTGCCATTTTTCTGTATACCAATATAATCAAGGAGACAACTGTCATCATTTTTTTGTCTCGGTTAACTTCCTTTCGATATGACTTGGTGTTGATACTTATAGCCCTTGAATTAAATGTATTTCAAATCCTGAAGTAATTGTGGAAATTGTTTATGTTGCAACATTTTATATTAAAAATAAAGGTATTATATATTTTTAACATCGCTACCCTTTCAGATTGTTGTTTTATCCGTTTTAGTCATATTGTTATCTATTTTAAATCTTACTTAGTTTTTCTGTCAATCGATTTTAATGATTTCCTGAGTTTAGATAATGTTAAAGGTAGAGCTCCTTGAAATAAGTAATGACTCAAGAAGATTTATATATCATAAGGAATATAAGTTGCTCATATCACCATTGGTATGTTGATCTTGTTCATTTTAGATCAATCATTACTTTGATAATAATTTCTAAGACATAAAATACTAATTAAACCTTGACACTTGTGATTGCCTGCTTCTGTCCCAGTTTTATGTCTCATTACATTCACATTATCATCTTTTAAAATGCGGAAAATGGTAAATCCACGGCGAATTTGCGATGATATTCTAAATTGCTGTTCAATTTTGACATAATACAGTAGCTTATAAAGTATATAATGCAAGTATTACTATTGTTTCTTCAGTCAGCAGAACACTAAATGCAAATGTGATTATTTAGATAGGTGTATTCGATTACTTCTTGTCTCATCACTTATCGATCTACACCCAATAAAGAGATCACTTGTTTTTATCAGAGAGATCTGGTCCTTACATATGTCGACCCTACGATATTGAGAAATGTTTATGCTTGGGTATTTTGGTTTCCCTACAAAAGTAGATTGTTTTCAACTTCTCTTTCGTTTCTGTACATTTTTATGTTCGCAAAGATTTCTACCCATATTTGTGGCAGTTATTATTAGTTGAAACTTTTGAAATTTCTCTTGATTTTTTAAGACCTAGTAACTTTGTGTGCCTTCTTTTATAATGGTGTATCCCAACATTTGTTTAATACTTTCAGTATTTTGTTTTCAACATATGTGAAATTCCATTCATTCATAAATGTATTTTAAATTTGCTTTAAAGCCTTTCTAACTTTTTTATTCATACATTTATTTATAACGTATACCTTTTTAAATGACAAAATAATTATTATTTAAATATTTAAGATACGTTTTGTACTTATCGACAATGATAAACAAATAAATAATATTGATACACACGTTAAAGCAATTAACCCCAAGAACTATTCTCGTATATAAATAAGTGGAAAAGATCGGGTCAAAGCATTTTATTTATTTAAAGCTGACTTATCTAAGGAGATTTTAAATTTTATTTTTTTGTATGATGCTGCAACGGATTTTAATTGAAGACAAAAAGCTTGTACATTCCCATTGCATCAGATGATAAACATTTTGTATCACTTCTTCACTCAAACGCACTTTGACGAGTGTTGACGGCATATCGCCCGAGATGATCAACCTTTCTCAATAGGCAATTGTCCAAGAAAAGGGGAGAAGAAAAGGGGGAAGAAAGAAAAATAGATATTATCTGCTGCACATATTATTAAGTCCCGCCCGCCCTTTTCTTGCCCTTTGTGCTGCTGCTGCTTCCTGATAGACGAAATAGGCATCATATCATGGATTGGTTATCTTCACATACACATTTATTGAAGGTATTATATATATATTATTTAAAAAAATATTCGGCAAATAAAGCACTTTTATTATTTTAAAAAATATTGACTCCATCTTTTAAAAAAGGAAATATTTTAAATAATACTTGATTTGACGTATTATTTGTATTATTACACATACATGGACATAATGAATATAATAATAATAATAATGTTAACAAATCTATTATTAGATATATATGTAATATTCATGGTATGTTTAATAATAATAATGGTTTAAAAATAAATAAATGGATGCTCCATCGATGGCTTATGTCCTCCTTATGATCTCCATACTTCTTTACATTCCACAGAGATAATATGCATATAAATATATATATGTACTAATGAGGGATAACTACGTTAGATAGAGAGAGATGGATGCACTGAGGGATGCATAAGAAGTACGGGACTATAAGGAGGGATTCGTGGATGATGACGGCGTGTTCCGGGAGTGGCACTGATCTTCTTCTTCCTGAAGGAATGCTCAAAGAGATCTGCTCTGATGTGATGCTGAGAAGCCCAAGGGAAACTACTAACTAACTCACTCTTCCAACCTCACTCACTCATACACACACTTTACTCACTTAATCAGTGAGAAGGAAAAAAGGGCAGAAGAAAATTATTATTACTATTAGTTGCTACTGTGGGAGGGGGGAGTAGTTTGTAGCCAGTCCTCGTCGTCTAGTAATAGACCTCCTAAACATGTAGTAAGATGACTCGGCCGCGCGCTCACGCAGAGCAATGGGGGAATTTTATAATGCTGCCTCCTCATATGTGTGAGATTTCCCCCTCTTCTTCTTAAGATGCTGATGATGATCTTCTTCTTTTTTGGCAATGCTCCCTTCACATGTATGTATGTATGTATTATGTGTTTAAATAGCTCTCACACAGTTAGCTATATATAAGTGAGTGCGCGCGTCTTTTTAAAATAACCGCTCAAGAAAGTTGTGTACTTCCTTCTTCTTATTATTCCCCATCTCTTGACTGCTCACAAAAGAGAGATTTCTTCTTCCTCTCTAATATATATATATATATATAATTATGCATCCTTTCCCTCGTATATTTTGGAAGAAGAAGCACCTATGTATGCTGCTACAACTGTTCTATGAAGGTTTTCTTCATTATTTATTTTTAAACTTATATATGTGTATATGCCCTCATTCCAACACCACCCCTTTGCCTCAATTTGGAAGTTATCGGCTCTTAATACTATATATATATATATATATATATATATATATATAGGGAATCAAATTAACATCCAAAATCATTTTTGGATTTGGGAGCTTCCTTCTAAATATTTATTATGTTCATTTCCATTGTATATATATATATATATAATATTATGTGGCCGAAATATCTGTGCGAGGAACCCATAACTCTATGCCATGGGACCCTATTAGGAATATATATGAAGTAGAAAATACTCAGTGGATACTTCAGAGTCTCTCATATACTTTTTTAAGTTTATGTTATAAAACTGTATTGAGCTCGGCTTTTGGATCTGTGACTCGAAACTGATGTATATTATTTTTATTGAAATGATTAGGTTGTCTATTAATGTTATATTTAAATAAAATTGCATTATTTTAAAGCGTGTGTAACAATGACGCCATCTGGAATTGTTTTATTGGTGTTGTTGAAATATGTACATTTTTGCTTAAAAGCACTCATTTTGAATATGTTATATATGTTGTCCCTTTTTAGGAATGCTTTAAATTCATTATCCTATTATTAGTAAATGAAGATTTTTAGTATAAGTATATTTTTTTAAGGATTATTTTAAAAAGAGTCTTGATTAATATTTATTATTATTACCCATTGAATTTACTCTCCTCATTCGTTGATTAAGCTTGGGAATCTCGGAAGAAGGAGAACGACATCCATGGAATCGTTTGTCTCGTCTTCTGGTCAATATAATGATATATATATATATATGCATTAGATATGAATTAAGTACTCTACCGTATGAAAACGAGTAGTAATAGTAACAATAACTATAGTCAAATGTAGTCTATTACACTATTGGAAGCTCATGAGTATGTTACCATAGAGTAGGTATACAATAATTGGGAGCCCATCTCTTCCACCCATCATTTTTATTGCTGTTTGAGCTACCAAATGTTGTTGTTTTTCTAAATGTTTTTATTTGGACAATGTTATGCCTTTACACTAGGCATAATATGTTAAAAACATGTAGTTATTTAAGAGTGTTGTTCGATCACCAATTGAGCCTATCAATATATATTAAGTATCATTTGCGAGCAAGCTTTGGTTGTTTGTGATGCACTAAAGATGTTTTTATTGATAAGAAATCATGATGTAGGCTATTTATAATATATAAAAACATCTTTCGACGGGCAAATTATGAGAGTTTCAATATATATATATTATGCCAGTATACATACATATATTGGGCAATAGCAAAGGAAATAAAACTTTTGCTATTCCTTATTTTGCAGGAAAGGAGGTTTGAAGTCTTAATGTGTTGGGGAGCAATGATATAATTGTAGGTAGCAACAGCAATATTGTTGTCTGGAAAAGTTATTTCTGTGTAGAGAGGAGTACTTTAGGGAAAGTGACTTTGTTTTGATATTTTGTATATCACAAGAGAGAGTTTTTCATAAATTAATTTATTTTAATTTAAAGATGATTCACCTTTTAAGCGTCTCGGTTTTTCTAATAAGTAAGAGGAGTGTAGTATTATTTTTATATTTACAAAGAGAGGGGGCTGCCCTTATTCATTTTACATGTGAACAGCCTCGGTCGGTGTACTCCTTTGTACCTATATATAGTATCATAGCAAATCTAGTTTATGTTAAAAAGTTGAAAAAATGGAATGCTTTGGTATTTTATACCCAAAGCATTCCATTTTTTCAACAGTTATACAGTTATTTGGTTTTGAAGTTTATATTTTCTATTTCCTTTATGATGAATCATTCGATGACATTCATTTCTAAACAATTTGGTTATTTGCTTACCATTCATTTATTTAGTTACTGACCAGTGGTTCCCAACTGGATTCGGCTCGTGGACCCCTAACGGTCTTCGGGCACTTTCCGTGGACCCCGCCTCAATTTTGTCAAAAACGCGAATTTCAATTTCAATGCAAGACATCTGCGAAGTACAATTGTATTTTATTTTTGACTTATATCCAGGCTTGTGAGCGTTCAGCTTTTTTTCCGTTCAGCGTTCAAAAAAAAATAGTGTTCAGTGACGACTTTTTTAGAAAAGAATCTCCAGAAAAAGTGATGACTTTTTTTAGAAAAGAATTTCCAAAAAAGTGACGACGTTTTTTAGAAAAGAATTCCAAAGTGAGGACTTTTTTTAGAAAAGTGAAGACGTTTTTTTGAGAAAAGAAAAAAAGTGAGGACGTTTATTTAGAAAAGAATTTCCAAAAAATGTGATTACATTTTTTTAAGAAAAGAAATAGAGAAAAAAATGATCATTACACGTGGACCCCCGGCCAGGCCTTTGTGGACCCCAAGGGGTCCACTGGACACTGTTGGGAACCACGGTACTAGACAATTCAGCCTGCATTAAGTAGCCGATCGAAGAAGACAAAAATTATTACTCTAGCGCGTAAATAAATCAATAGATTTCGAAACTGGAGTTCCTAAGGAATCCTGATGGTCTTACTTAAGGTGCCAAGTATTGACTATTGACTGTATTTTAACGGCTCTTATTGCATAATTTAATTAGACATTGCTCTTTGTACGACGGACATCAGAGTTGGATCTTGATATTGATCTCTAGATAGTAAATTTCGTATGTCATTTTGGCGAAAGTCTTCTACTTTTTAACTAGTATCTTAAGTAGCGAAGCTGTTATAAAAAAGTCTCTATATGCAAAGATAGTTCTGTTGTTTGATAACGCGATGGAATGGGACACTACATATTTCAAGTTTCATACATATTATTCAATGAAAAATTACTTCACTGCTATATCCATGGGAAATCTTTTACTTTACCTATAAGTACAAACTATAAATTATTTTACCTATTTTGTATTTTCACATTCATTGTGCGTTGTCTTTGCTCATCGAGTGCTCTTAAGTTGTTATGAAAAGTCAGGTGATAAAATACATTCATAGTTTTAAATTGTACACTATACACTATTTAGTCATATGATATTTTCATACATTTCCTTAGGTTTTATACATAAATATATCCAATATGTGTGGAGAGTGTTAAAATATAATATTTTATTGGGAAATAATGAGATAAATCAACATTCAGTTTATTTTATTCAAATAAAAACTATATACTTTGGATCCATTTCAAGTCTATGTTTTTTTTCTTCTTGAAAATAATTACTTAGCTCTTCCATTATCTTCAAATGAACCGAGACATTTTATTTGCTTGTAAAAACCCATAGAATTTTTTTGGGGCGTTATCATTTTACTCTTTAATTTTAAAATAAAATACAGTGTAAAATATAAATTGAAAAACACTTGAAACTCGCAAATAAAATATAATTTGAAGAGTTACCTTAGATAAATGAATTAATTTAGTATTTTTTATTGTAATCGGATGATTTTTTCCTTCAATTTGGCAACACTTAAGTTGTTTATTAGACATTTTAGTTGTGACTTGATTTTTAAATTATTATATATTTTTCTGTGTTTTAGTGCCATGAAGATCCTTCTCTCGAAGCTGCCCGCCCCTGGATCGTGGACGAGACGAAGGACGACGGCTACACGGCCCTTCACTTAGCAGCTCTGAACAACCATTTCGAGGTGGTGGAGCTCTTGATTCACCATGGCCGAGCCAACATCGACGTCGAGAACATTAACTTCCAGAGTCCCCTTCACCTGGCAGTGGAGCGTCAGCACTCCCACATCGTCCGCCTCCTCGTCCGCGAGGGCTGCAACCTCAACATCACAGACAAGGACGGGGACACCCCGCTCCACGAGGCACTCCGACACCACACACTCTCACAACTCAGGCAGCTTCAAGACATGGAGGACCTGGGGAAGCTGCTCATGGGTCTGGGCAGCCAGGGATCCGACAAAAAGTCCTCGGGGACCATTGCCTGCTTCCTCGCAGCACACGGAGCAGACCTAACCATCAAAAACAAAAAGAACCAAACCCCCATCGACCTCTGCCCGGATCCCAACCTATGCAAGGCACTCAGCAAGTGCCAAAAGAAGAGCATGCAAAACTCCTCATGGCGGAGGAGCATCCAGAAGAGGAAGAAGACCTAGAGACCCAGAGGAAGACAAACCCCTCTTGGAATGCATTGTCTGCTCGGAGTCCAAGCGGAACGTGCTCTTTTGTCCCTGCGGACACGTCGCCGTCTGTCTCCCATGCTCGGAAAAAGTCAAAAAGTGTCTCATATGCAAGGAATATGTGGACGAACGACGGCAGGTAAACAACAACATGTGCTCAGTTTATAAATAGAATTCGAAAGGTGAAGAGGAAGGAAGGAAGAAGGAAAGACGTCTTTCTCTTTTTTCCCTCCCCATTCCTTCACAGCTGTATAAGTGACTAGACTTACATACATACAGGGGGGAGGATGATGATAAATGCATGAACTGTGGGGGGAGCATTACCTATACCTCTGTTAAAAGAAGAAGAAAATCTTAAATAAATGAGTAGAAGAGAAATAGAATAATAATTGACACATATAGATATTTTGAGAATACATATCGTTTAATCTTAAAACAAATAGAAAGCATTCTATATGTTTTTTTTTTTGTATTTCATTTCTTCTAAGGGTTGAATTACATGCGTAAATTAATTACATAAATAGACATTATCATCTAAAATTATATGCTCTTGGTTGTAGAAGTAGAAGTACTGGATCGTCCTATGAACTATCATCCCTAGTAATGTTAATTATGTGTACATCTAATTGAAAATACTACTTGATTGAACAATTTTATGAGGAAGGAATCATTCTTAATCAAAGGTTTATTTTTTGTTATCATCCTTGGAATCTTCTTTTCAATGTATTAATGGATATATTCTCCATAGTTACACACAAAATATGAATGCTACATATTAACATGACTCTAAATTATTCAAAGAGATATGAATTACACCAAACTTTTGGGCTGCTCCCAGTAGTTCTGTACGGTTGTGTGAAAAGTTGAGACAAAAATGACTTATTCACTCTTTATAAAAGCCTATCACCAGATCTTACGTGATTCTTCATCCCCCTTCAAAGGTATTATTATATTATCAAGCAATGGCAAGGCGATTGTTCTTGTTTTTTTGGCAGTTGAGCATCGCATAGGTTAATTAACAACATTTAAGTTTCCTGAAAGAAACAATTTTGGGGATATTATTATTATTGTGTCTTTATGCTTAAGTTGTTTTTGTGTAGATATAAATAAGCATTACATTCACCACAATATCTTTTTTGTACCGTTGGGTAACGTTTCGATAAATAATTGCCTGTGAATAAGGTTATTTTTAAAATTGACTCTAGGAAATGATGAGCGTTATAAGGAAAAGAGATTGAATCACCTCAAAATTCCGTCCCAATAATTGAAAGGTTTCGTGATTAGCGTTTTTATCTTTGATCCCTATTGATGTCTATGGATCCCAGGTCGGACACACATCTGTTATGTATGATTCTATTTTTATTGCAGTTTGGTATAAGACACACAAAAAGTTCTTTTTCCTCCCATTTGTGTGATGAGTTTTTCGTCTTTGCGTCTGAAAGACGCAAAGGAAATGAGCAAATGAGATCTGAGAAAGCAATTCATGATAATACTTCTTTAATGGGCACACACACACACACAATAGCCCCAAGACGGCACTATCATACCATTCTTACTCTATATTACAAACTACGCCCGTCTCCTCTTTGAGATGGAAAAGTAATATGTTGACCATACAAAATTGTTACAGAATGATACGCTGACAAATGGAAGCCATATTTTAATTTTAATCTTAACTAGATATCCCTTAAATTGGAGATGCAATTAGTATGAAAAACAAGGATGATATTATTTATTTGAAAGTTTTTATACTTGATTAATATTATTTTAGCTCTTAGTCATAGGCAAATATAATAAACTATATTTTTTTTAAAGTATAAGTTTCTTTAAAACTTGAGCCATTTTGTAAGTAATTGCTAATTACTAAGTGCTGCTTTTCAAATCAGGTAATAAAAGTGTTCATTTGGTTCTATTTATTTACCTTATTCGTTTTTTTTTGAGTACTTCAAAAGATAGAATGCGATTTAAAAATATAGTTGATATAATGATTTAATATGTCCTTGAAAAAGAATCCAATCAATTTCGATGCGTTTCATGTATTCTGTAAGAAGTATTTTTGAATACCATAAGGGTGGATGTCGATAGATTTACTAAAGAAAGGCATAAGATTTCTAATTTGATAGCAAATTTTAGCAAACCCGATAAAATATTACTTAAGCATCTTATCAAAAACTATATTGTTTTTTTATAATTGTGTTTGATGTTTTATTATCAATTAGGATCAGGAGATGTGTTATGAACAATGTTAGATATCCAAATAATATTATTCAAGGCCAATGGAGTTTGTTTAAATATAATTGTATGAAATACTTCAAAGAATACTGCAACTCTTTACTGATATAATGTAATTATATTTTTCAGATTGAAGACTGCGTTGTATGTTCGGACAAGCCAGCCAGCGTTCTCTTTAAGCCCTGTGGTCATATGATCGCATGTGAGACCTGCGGTCCCGTCATTAAGAAGTGTCTGGAGTGCAGGGCCTTGATAGAGGAAAGGGTTCCCTTTAAAGTTGCCTGTGGAGGAACCATAGACAAAGTGGACCTCAATAAGTCCAAGAACAACAATAATAATTCACACAACAACAACAACATCGCTCCCACGGGGGGTCTGGATAACAATAACAGCCTCGCGCATCTCTCGGGGAAAGCTGCATCCACACTCACTAACTCCCTCAAGAACGAAACGGCAAATTGCTCCATGGCCTCAAATATGAATAGCGGAGGTGTGCCCAAGGAAACGAACTCAGACTTTAAGAAGCTTCAGGAACAATTGAATGATATCAAAGAACAGGTACGCAATGAATCCACCAGATGTATTATTAATGAGGCTTTAGTAGATACTGTTTTCTTAAGCTATTTATTGGTACTTGAAGATGGCTATAAAAAGGATCCAAGTTGCACTAGAATTCGTCATATATAAATCGAATAAATATATGATATAAAGAGAAAAAAATTAGGCGAAAAACATTTTGGAAAAAATGTTGTAGGAAAAAGCAGTCAAGAATGAAAAGAAAAATATAAAAAAAAGTGATTAAAATAACGGAATAAGCAAATATTTGAATGGAATAACACCATTAAATATGATACAAACAAATATTTTTCATCTAAATTGAATAATTTGATAAGTTTGCATTATAAATTGATTGGACAATATTTTAGTGTGCTATTTCTCTCAATACTTGCTTATTTTGATCGGGTTTTTATTATTTTCCTTTTCTATATAGACAGTTTTCTTAAACCCTTTTTTGGATACAAGTTGCAGTGTATTATGACAGATATGTCCATTCCCTCTCATCGTAACAATTTTCCTCTCTTTTATTTCAGACCATGTGCCCAGTTTGTTTGGATCGTTTGAAGAACATGATATTCCTTTGTGGTCACGGAACCTGTCAGATGTGTGGAGATCGTATGAACGAATGCCCCATTTGCAGGAAAACAGTGGAAAAGAGGATCCTTCTCTACTAACCCGCTATTATTTTTATATCATATAATTCCTTGTCATAGTCTTTGTCTCTCTATCCATGAATCATACATATTATGAAAAGGAACTTTTTTTCCTTTATACAATTCAACAAAGTGTACCTTCCCAGGGAGAAAAGGCGCTCACGCAATTTGGGCCCCAGGTCTCTATTCCCCTGTTATCTCTACACCCAAGAATCATTCGCTGCGCAATATTTTATGCTATTATCTGTGTTATATTAATACCCAATTTAAAATATTATTATTATTAATATTATAATCCAAACATAACACCCAGTAAAAAAGATTTAAATGCATTCAAATACGGTTTCATTAATGAACTTACATAAAAGTAGTAGTATTTTATGATGACTAATTTTGTATATGTGTGTGTGTGCTTATTTGAATGCTTTAAATTCCTAGGACTCAAAAAACGTGAAGCTTGATGTGAAAAAGGTTTGAAGAAAAAAAGTTATCTTTTCATGATGCAATTACTGTCAATCCCCTGCACTATTTCATAATTGTCCTGCATCCAAGACTGACGAAGAGAAAACCAAGGGGCATTATAATTTATGCGAAAATGTATGAATATACCAAAAAAAAAAACCTACGGAAAGCTGCTTGAGTATTGTCTAGAGAATTCCATAAAAAGGGAAGGCTGATGAGCTTAATATCATATATCTTATTTTGAAGCATAAAGGGCTCAACTCTTCAATGGTCCCATTAAAAAGCCATAATCATAAAATCAAAAGTCAAAGCAATACTAAGCCATTAAATTATAGAATCTCAAACGACGAACACCCTTATTTTGAGGTAGAAAAATATGAAAGAGGTATCTCTGTAATTACTTCTACAAAAAGGCAAAAATATGTGACTAAAATAACTGTATTAAGATAAGTTATTGAAGATGTAAAGAATGGATACAGTTACATTAGAGGAATATGAAAAGAAATGTGTTAATGAACAAATAGTTTTATTAATTTTTGAGGACAATAAAACCAAATATATTTATGGTATCATTTATGAGGAATGTAGTCATAACTTTATTGACAACTAGCGTATGTTACCCGGCGCTGCCCGGGATTTTCCAACTTGACAATAGTCTGGAATGAAAAAAAAATCACACACGAATAATTTCAGTGAAATCATTGCATGTGACTTTTCATATTAAAACCAGTTCCTTGAAAAGTTGTCATTGAGTCTTCATTGCCTTTTTCCCGTTTTGTATTCCTTAAGGCTGGGTATTTTAAACATCGTAAAAAGAAGAAATCACATGAATATTTTAAGTGATGTCATCGTATGTGACTTTTCATATTAAAATCAGTTCCTTCAACAGTTGTCATAGTGTCTTCATTACCTTTTTTTTCGTTTTATTTTTTCCTTTTAATATTCGGCTGGGTATTTAAATAATCAGCACAAACGAAAAAATCACACGAATAATTTCAGTGAAATCATTGCATGTGATTTTTCATATTAAAACCAGTTCCTTAAAAAGTTGTCATAGCTCTTCATTGCCATTTTTTTCCGTTTTGTATTCCTTACGGCTGAGTATTTAAACATCGTAAAAAGAAGAAATTACACGAATATTTTAAGTGATGTCATCGCATTGGATTTTTCATTTTAAAACCAGTTTCCTTATAAAGGTATCAGTGGGTCTTGCACAAAATTAAATTTGGGAGGAAATACCGGGACAGAAAAAAAATATTTTTAAGTAATCATGTAGAAACGAATTTTTTCCGGGAAACACAATAAAACAAAAACAGTCTTACTACCTCAGTCTCATCCACAAAAAATGTGTTCAAATCTAACTTGGCAATATAAAAAAATCGACAAAAAACGTTTGGGCGAATAAAATAAACATGGCGATGACGAATTTTTTGCGAGTTGGCAACCCCACTAAAAACACCCTGAGCTCTCAAAACTATTCACTAAAATTTCGTCAAGATCTAATGACCCGTTCGGGAGATACAGGGAAACGAACGAACGAACGGAATTCTTTTTTATTAGTATAGATAGAAGATTAATAGCGTTGAATGAAAAGACTAATAAACAACATAAAATATATATAGCTATATAATTTTAATAAATTCTTAATTAACTTAAAATTACTGATATACTTCCTTGGGAAATACTTGATTTCCCTGTAAGCGAGAGTCCACGAGTTATCGGTTACGGAAGGTATTTTGAGGGTGAGAGCTCCATATCTGGCGGCGGCTGCCAGGATAATTCCATGGAGATCCCGGGCCAGTCGAACTTAGTGTGCTCATTATTCTT
>CP045901.1:13471973-13528680 GCA_013387185.1 Caligus rogercresseyi
CCCATCTCGTGGCATATCAAGATGGTTGAAATAAGTTGAGGAGGAAGAGGTGGATCGACTTTGGAACATACATCGTGTCCGATTATCTCCCTTTCAAGTGGAAGAAAAAGGTTGAATCATCGTTACGAGGAATCTTTGAGAATAGGAAATTTACAGGTCAACTGCAAATTTCAACGATTGTATAAAATTTTACAGGCCTTGCAAGGACTGCGGATTATTGTACAACACCACCCTTCATGCGTTTGTGGGCTGCCATGCAGTGCCAATACTAAAATACTTCTTCAAAAAAAAATCTGCCAGGTCTTGAAAGAGGAAATGAAGGCTGTGTTAAAGGACTCATTTTATAGGAGTTTCGAGGGACAAAATGAGTGCCTCACCAAAAACGAGGGGCAATGGACTTTGCACTTTGAACTGTAAAGCTCTTATAGCTCAAAAGCTAACTCTACATATATCAACCACTAAAGGAAGAGGATCTGAGAGCCATTATACTAGCTGCGTCAGCTAGGTATTTAGCTCCATATGTTAAAGTTCCTATGGTCGAATTCAAATCGTGGAGCTACGCTAAGAATTGGTGCGATCCTTCCGTCGACATCTTTAAATCAGAAAAAATATTTGCATAAGATTTTAAAGAATTTTTGTAATTTCTTATAGATACCTTTATGAATTGTGAATTGTTGGTTTTATTATAAATGTTATTTTATGATGAGCTATAATTCCTTTCCGGAGTATTAATTTTAAACTATAATGTTTATTCATGTATTTTCTTTTACGTAACTACTCCGGTTTATATTTATGTATACTTTTCTGTTACGATGTACATAATATATTTTAATAAAGGGGAAAAAAATGCAACTATAGACTCCAAATCAATAAAATATATGGTGATCTATAAAATTTATATAAACAGCAATTTATAATAAATATAATTGATTTTATTATACCGGATTATGTAACGGTGTGGTGGGGTTTACCTAGGAGTTAAACAAACAAACAATTTATTTAAACAATTAATATATAGAGCACTGATTAAGTATATATATTATATAGTATATATATATATATATTTTTTTGCGAAAAAGCGAAGCCAATTCAACTTGTTGGCTTATATATTTTTAACATAAAAGGTATGTATTCTTTATGAGAGTGATATCCTTATAATATCTATAAACAGAGTTTAAGAAGACCGAAAAGTGCATCAAACCATTGCGCGAGAGAAGATAATAGTTATATTTTTTTGATAATGAACCTTGGGAGCTGAGATTTTTGTGTCTGATGATGATTTATGAGTGCGTATAGGTTGGTCATTGCACTCACTTTGAGAGAGAGAGAGAGGGAGAGATTGCCCACACCCAGAGCATAGCCAGGGCTTTGATTGCATTTTAATGAGAATTGCCTTTTTATTATTTTCTTATTTTATTATTTGAGTCTCTTTCGTAAACCAATGAATCATGTTATTAGACAGAAAACCTGCACAAAATAACCATGCCACCATGAATGCAAATTCAATATTTTGGCTCTGAACTCAAATATTTATGCATTTGAAAGCTATGCCTCCCCCCAAATCTTATCTTTTAATTATGGAAATATGGATGATGGAGATGCTGATGCAGTCAATGACTTTCTTCCACTGAAATTTAAGTGGAATAATCAAACTAAAGAAAAATATATATACATCAATGATACATCTCAAATCTTATTGATTCTTTTAGAATGAAGACATTAAGTAATCTTCCCAATAGATGGCGCTGGAGGTATTTTCTTCTTTGCTGTATACCTCGATCAAATACCAATTATGACTGTCATATAATCAGCGGCTATATATATATATATATATATATATATATATCGATAAAAGTAATAAGTATTTTAATTCTCATTTGTAATCATTTTGATAAAATGTTTTTATAAAAGTTATAGAAAAGATTAAATACAATTAATAAAAATAAAAATTCTTATTAATACAAAAAAATATTTAGTAAAAAAATAATATATATATATATATACGTAAATCAAAACTGTTTGAAAGTCTGAAGTTAAAAATTGAAATAAACTAGAAGTCAAAATAAATCGTATTTAATACTGTGAACTATAAATACTTTAAAACCTTTTCATACTTTTATAAGCAAACGGCAAGAATCAATGAGCCCTAGTTTTGATAATAAAAAAGCAAAAGAGCAATGGGCTGTTGACCTGAATCCCATAGAAGAATATTTGCGATAATAAATTATAAGTTTCCTTTATTTCTCCTGATAATAGTCAAAGAAGAAACAAGTTAAAGAGTAAATATATATATTTATTTTGTGACTTTCTACGATCTATTTATCAAATTGAGAACACATGCATTTAAGTAAATGCTTGTTTGCAGAAAATGAGTATTTTTTTGACAAGGCGGAAGGGAAAACAGGTGTCATTTGAAAAAACTTTCATATATACTTTTCACTATCAATGCTAATTTGTTTAAAGCAAAATCTGCCTGAATTCACACAGAAAGGATTTCAAAAATTTCCCAATAGTTGCATTGAATGGAGAATCATTATTATTTCAATTACTTATATCTTTAATAGTGATAATATATAAGATGTGTACAATTAATGATGAAACTGAACAATGTAACGTTCCGAATAATGAAAGAACAGAAGGATAAAAAATGAAATAAAAATGTACTTTGTTTCATAAAAAAGGATAGAGGAGCTGGATTAAATTCGAATAATGCTTGTGGGACACAAAAAGCCCATATTAAAAGCTTAACTAACTGTTCTGCCGAAGACATTTTAGATCACATAATAAAAGAACTAAGAGAATTGGAATCTTGACTCTTCCACAAACAAAAGCAAGTTTAAATTTTATAGTGATTTGATATTTCAATAATTTTAAAAGTTGTCACAAACATATACATAGCTAAAACACAATAATTTGCCATTTGTTTGCAATTACAGGCAAAAGGGAACTCTTACAAATTGCATGCATTCAAAGATAAAATTGTTTCATTTTTTTAACTCAACAGTTCATGATAAAATTTGTATAGAAAACAGATGCTAATAACAAAAAAATACAACATATAAACATTATAGACATTTTTACATACATAAATAGGCAGACAACTCGACCAAGGGCCTTAAAGTTAATGTACTTATAGTCAAAAGAGTGAGTATTGTCTCATAAAACCAGTTTACAATTTTGTTTTGTATTTTTGTTTTGTAGAAATTGGTTTCGAATATTGGTACGATTCCTTAATACAGGAAAAAGGACTTTTTATGTTTAATCTTGCTGCAATATTTCTTAGTTTTATATCATTTATATCCATTCAAAAGGTGAACCATATATTTGCATAAATAAATATAATAAAGAAGTTAAATATATCTTTAGTTTTGATCCAATTATTTGAAACTAATATAAATGTAACTGATTCGGAAGAATATTAATTGGTCTAAAATCTATAATTAACGAAATTCGAACAATATAAATAGTGGGTCGAAAATAAATAAAAAACGCACTAAAAGTCATTTAAAAACAGTAAAAGTAAAAAATACAACACAAAAAAAACCAGATCTAATAGACCTAAAAACAAGAACTAGCTGCTGTGGCTAGTCTTCTAGTAACTTCTCTTGCCTCCCTCAGAAGTTAGGCATATCTGTGTTCTGGGAAGATATACCATACTTATCTGCTGCGGAATAGGTCAAGTAACGTTGCCAGCAGTTGTATTTCTGGATATCATGGATTTTTGGTTTTAGGGTCCCTCCTACTCCCGAATGCGGCAATCCCTCCCGATTCCAATCGCTATCAGGTTCATCTTTGTATTGGCGATGATCTTTGCCAACATTTAATTAAAGGAAATGAGATTGGCGTCCTTTAGATGCCTTGAAACTGTGACGAGTTCCTCTCTTTTGCGCCCGATGATCACTCTTGCCACATGACATGTGGGTCATTTTTTAGCTGAACCAATGGGGTCTTTCTCCCGTGTCACAGAGGAAAGGTCATAGTGGCGGGGTAAGCCATTTTGTTCATAAACAATCCTTTTGTCTGCCGAGAAAGGTACTTCCCTCTGAGGAGGTGAAGAGCTAGCCTTGATATCAGAGCAGCCCTCTGCTTAACTATTTTGTCCAGGTCTTGGAAATTGGGGGGGGGGGGGGGGCGTAGTGAAGTGATTTACAAACCCAACATCCAGAAGCTCGAGTGCTCGTTTAGGTAAGATGTCAACGCCTCCAAACTTTACACAGAAGGACAGAAGCCTTGAGAAACCGTACTATTAGAGGAGTTTTTGTGGCGATTTGTGTTATTACTGCAATACATTTGGGAATGTAGAAAAACTTTAGTTATATTTTTATTTATTTGTATGCTTAACATAATTGTATTTATATATTTTTATTTCTTTGTTTCTATTAAGATTGTATTCTATTTTATAAACTATACATTTAGTAAAAAAACCTTTAAATGTCTAGATTGCCTTCACAATTGTATATGGAAATTAACAAATTATTTTAAGTATCCCATTGTTTTTAACTTTGCTCTTAGCAGTATATATATATATTTTTTATGCAAGTATTATATATATATATATATATATATATATATATATATATATATATATATATATATATATACAGTAGCTTATTTTGACCAGCCTTACAGAGTCCCCTAGTTATATTTGTAACTAACATAAAAGGAGTTGATTAAACACTGACATACAAGTACATTACTTAAGCCACGTCAACTAACAAAAAAAATACTTTGCCGCATTTATATATAAATAATTGCCTAAAATATATATTAACAAAACTAGCTCTACTTGAAAAAAACATAAAAAATTATCCTTGTCCACAAAAACGACTGTAGGACCCATTATTTCTTCAAATTTAAAAGCTTTCTAAAGTATTTTTATCTTTGAAGGCATTGCGATTAATAAAGATACGTTTCCATGATAAACATATATGTTTTTCGCTTCCTTCCTTCGAAGTTCGTATGTGAAAACAAATAGGCAATGTATTAGTAAGATACTCACAGAGTAAAGCACATTATTTGACCAGTGTATAATAATAATAATAAAAAGAAGAATATTTTCCCTTTTCCAACTCAAGTTTGTAAACGTGGACAAACGATGGAATGCGATGAACATGCTTATTTTCTATTTTGACATTGTGTGGTCAGGGAAGGGGGACAAAAAAATGATCATGCAATATATCTATATCGGTAAAATATCACACACAGCAACACTGAAAGCGCATTCATGCTTAATAATCATTTCACATTCCATAGGATTAAGATACGGAAACTAGAGGGTATCGAAGATATTACAATTAAAGGATCATATTAATAAGCATAGTTTTTATACAAATAATATTTTTTTTTCTGTACAACCGTACAACTTTATTTAAACTTTCAGTTTTAACTCACACTTATAGAAAAGAAAAAAAAACATCTCAACATTCCAATAAAAAAGTTATCATTCACATAAACTAAATAAAACAAAAAATATGTTCATCATTATTTTCATTATTCCGCCCTACAGTTCATAATGTTAATGTTTTAGTTAAAATTTAATTATAAAGTTTGATTTTTCGAAAGTTTTGATGGTAAGTCTTGTCGTAGATGTAAATGAGAATAAAATTGTTGTACTGGTGTACAAAAAAAAAAGACCCACACTAACATTTATATAAATATATGCGCAAAATAGCACTACAACTTTGGCTTATTAAAGACAAAATCCGCTATTTTGGACAAATTATAGGGTAGGGGGACTTTATTAGTTCTTAACTTACACATTAAAAATTGCGCCCTTGCTGTTAAAAAATTGATTTCATTTTGAAACGGGCCAGAGTAAAAATAAACAAATTCCCTCATAGCAGTAGAAGGCCAAACTTTTCATTAAAACGTTCCCTTAAAACATCCAAAGAATCCAATCATCTCTGGACATTCCATTAAAAAATGAGTTTCCCTTGCATCCATACAGAAGGAGCAGAACTTATCCTCACTTGTTTAATTGAATTTTATTGTTAATTGTAAAAAAAGAAGTTTACAGTTTATAAAATTTGCTTATTTTCATTATTGATATTTTTAACCTCATTTTCGCCATTTAGTTAAAACACTATGTATCATTTACTTTGTTAATTTTGTAACACATCTCTCATTAATAATACCACAATTTTTGTTCCAAAAAAAAACCCCTGATTTTAATAACTTTTTTTATATTTAGCCACTCATTGAGACGCCAAATGACAGTGTTTATCATAACTTTTTTATATTTTCTTATATCGTTCGAAGAAACTGCATCCGTGTAGATATAAATAAGCATTGTAGCGTGTAAATTAGTCTATAGAATCCATGAGGTAGACCAAAAATGACTATCCCCTCTCGGATTCGAACCTCGGCTCCCAACATTAATAGTTGAACCAGTTTTAACGCACACGTGTACTTGTGTATTTATTTTTTATTCAGTAATAACGTTTATTTTTTAAAAGTATCGCACTATTGCAAAAAAGCTATATACAGTCAACTTCGCCTAAGTCGAAATTGCATAAGTCGAAAAGTCGCCTAACTCGAATAAAATCAAAAGTCCATTTTTTCTCCATTGACATGGTGTGTAATAAAAATCGTACAAGTCGATTTTTTAAGTCGATATTACGCCTAAGTCGAACAGATATTTTGACAATAACACATACATAAACAAGAAAATAACTTCGTATAAGTCGAAGAGGGCGCTCACTTTCCAAAACACGGCTCACACCCAGATCACTCACACGTGTGTGAGTGATTATTCCCAAATGAGAATATAAAAGGTATGTTCCTCCCTCCAAGCGAGGTAAAATTAAAAAAGAAAGAAATTGTGTCCTCGCCCACCTGCTGGCCTCGCCGATGATGTGCGACTGCATGTGAGCGAGTGCAAAATCGAATTTTTCTTCGACTTAGTAATCAAATTTGTAACTCGAATTTCGCCTAAGTTTTTTTTGTTTTTGCACAGTCCCGAGAGAATCAACTTAGGCGAAGTTGACTGTATATGAAAACAGCTGACAACTAGAAAAGTCTTAATTTTTATTTCGAGTATAGACGGCCCATAGATAAATACAAATCTTGTTTTAAAGAAAAATATTAAATTATATAATTCCTTATGGTTACGTTCTCCCAGAAATAAATCCATACATTATCCAACATTTTTTTATAAAATGTCAAAAATAAATTTTCCTCTTATGGATTTGCACTTGCTCCCGAGAAACAGATACTCAATCAAAATAACAATTCAACCATTACGCCATACCGCAAGAAAACAATCCCTCAATCCCCACTAAAGATATGTTACCACATTTTTTGTGCGTGGTTAAAAATTCCTTGATTACGTAAACAGTTAACAGTTGTACTTGCTTCATGATTATTAAATACTATAATTATTTGTGAAATAGTACTTTAAAAATATTAGAAGAACAATAAATGACGAAAAAACATATCTTAATTTGAATAAATATAAGTTCCAACCTATGAAGGCATAACAGAAAATATTTTTTTTAAAGAGGATTATTGGAACTCATATCAGGTATTTCTATACAAAAATGGATAAAGGTGGTTTTAAATTTATAGTCCATGGCAATTTTAAATTTATCTATTACTTAACATAGTTTGTACAATTTAAAGTAGGACATCACAAGGAGAAGTAATTATATCAACTCAAAAACGCAATTAATTTTATGGGAATGGAGATGCCATAAATATAATTACCAAAATATTTTTCCTTTTTTAGGATGTATTTTAAGATGTTTTGATAATACTAAGAATTTTTTAAAATTCAATGAATATTGTGTTCTAACCACATACATAAAAAATACAAAAGATTTTCCGCAAACGAAAACAGAATTTATATACACAAAATGATTCATATAATTGATAATCCCATTTCACGTACAATTATCTTTGCTTTAACTTTGTCATAAGGGATAGAAGATAATATTTTTTTATTATAAGAACCAAATTCTATAGATTTTGTATATATTCAAAACAGCTTCAAACATGGATAAGGCAAGGAGTCAAATAACTCCCCCTGGGGAAAAGGAGTCTGAAGCCAAAAGCAGTTTCATCACCAGACACTTCACTAATTGGCCCAGACTTGCTACAAAGTATATCCTGAAATCCATTAAGTCTTTTCTAAAGAGGAGAGAACCCAAGTATTTGTGTTAAAAGTCTGTAAACTTATCAATCAAGAGTCCTGTACCGATTTGCTGGTATGAAAGGGAATCCCATTTTGTTATTTTTTCCCCTAAATGGTTTCGATTGGTCCGAGCCAATAAGATATAATAAGATAGCAAAGCCCATGGAGCCTTTTTGCTTTTGTGTCAATATAATTTATTTCGCAATAAAGGTTAGCTCCTAGACAGTTTATTACCGGCTGCTACCGGATTGAGTTCAGGTGTGGTGGGGCTGATCTAGAAGCTAAACAAACAAAGAAACAAAAATTATAGCATTCAAATATTCATCGAACCTTGTTCTTCTCGATGAGGTTGATCAATTATGGCCTCATCCTCCTCTGAAGATCCTCCAAGTTTTATTCCTTGTCACATGGTTTATATTGAAAGATAACGTTATTGATTTAATGTTGTTCCTGTGAGCCCTGCACGTTTTTGATAGCATCTGCCACCAATTGATTCACAGACTTCCATTGGCATTCCAAAAATTAAATTTCTCTGGAAATTTGATTTTATATAATAATATTAGACAGATGTAGAACAACCTAAAACATTTACTGTGCCCATTGCTAAATCCTCCTAGGATATTTGGATACACAAAACATCTAAATAAAAAGGAAAATCGAAAATCACAATTCTTGCCTCTCATAATGACTTTTTACTTGAAGTATATTTAGATTGCATCAACGGGATCCTCAGGAATACGACGGAGATTAATACAGTGATAGATAAGCATGTCATATCCTATAATTGACATGAACATGCCTTCTTCAATAGCCGTCAATGATTTTCTTCGCATAAGATCCTTGAGTCGTCTTTGAATTGAGTGTCCATAATTAAATTTCGATTAAGTCTTTGTATTTATGATAATCCCATTTTAATGATCTTTGAGCCTGGATGTCCAACACTCGGCCAAATTCGGATTCCTTGATCATGGAACCCCAAACCTGTACTTCACATTCCTCCATGATTGTAAAGTTCGAATGGAACATAATAAATGCAGTCATGTGTTTATGTTCAATAAATAGAGACTACAAATTATTAAAAAAACATGAAAAATGGTTGTTTTACCATAAAATAATTTCAATCATCCTTTGTTATTAGTATTTTCAAACATATACAGGCATACATTTTAATAAATATTTCATTCGAAACAATAAGTATTTTTATCATATCGAGATAAGTCGCAAGAGAGTTAGTTTTATTTAAAAATACACCTGATTTACGATTTGTATAAATTATAAAAATATAACAAAGGGTTAACTAACCCTAAGTGCATATATGTCAAGATTATCTATAAGCCATAGTATATTTGACCATAAATGCTGTGATATATTCGCATATTTAGTACATTTCCACCTATTTTTTGGGTGGAATTATATTGTTTTGGTCCAGACTCTTTAAGTCATTTACATATAGTAGTACTCCATTCAAAAGGTCTAGTTATAAATAAATAAGCACTAGAGCAAATGTCAAGAACATCATTATTTTCCCCTATAATTTGAGTGTCAAATATACTTAATTATACTAATAGTGGTAACAAGTCTCTGAATGTTATCAACGTCAAACTGTCAATCCAAATATAGTATGTTTCTTAAGTAAAAATCCCGATAAAAATAGAGAAGTCGATTTAAAATTAAAAACATTTTATGATATAACGGTTTATTGGTCTGTATGGGATGCCATGTGAATCTGGACTCGGACCGTGGGCCGCCGGCAAGGGCCCTTTCCTATAAAAGTGCCCTCATTCACTTAATTTAGTCTAAAATTTCAATTGAAATTTGAAAGCTATCAAATCAAGTTTGTAGTTTATATATATATATATATATATAATATTTATTTATTTAAATATAACAGAGACTTGTATTCTAACGATTTTACCTTCCATTTTACAACTATTCAAAATATATATATATATATATATATATTATATATAACAGAGACTTGTCTTCTAACGATTTTACCTTCCATTGTACAACTATTAAAAAAGCTATAATTCTATAAACGTAATAAATTATGCCTTACGAATGCAATGCACACTCTCTTATGTGCCTACATTATTTATAATCGAATTAATAAAAGCTACTAATTCGTGAATGGATGATGAAGGTAGTTAGAGTAATAATGATAATTGTAATATACCTCGGTAAATATATATTGTTCTTCGGCAATATAGGATTCATTCCTCTAAGTTAATGCAGGTGAAAAATAAAGCAAGAGTTTAACAAGCAAGAGGCTAAGCTAAAAAATACTAGCAGGAATTGCACAAAATGATATATGAGGAAATAAACACCCATGATGCGAGGGTTCATTAAGGCCAAGATCAGGAGACAAGCCTTTTGAAGCCTATTTTATTAACACTTCCAAATTGCATTAGTGCCTAAGCTATAATGTGTTTGTTTAAAATAATTACGTGTCAAGAATGTGAAAGGAGTTTTTATGAATCTTTTATTTGTAATTAATGCATAAAAACAGTGTTACATACATACATATATATAGTTATATATATATATATACATACCAGGAAGGGCTGTGAAAAAGTAATAAATATTTTAATTATAATTGGTAGACATTTTCATCAAATGTCTTTACAAAAAATAATAGAAAACATTAAATACAATTATAAGATATTAAGTAGAATTGCCACCTACATACAATACGCAGTGCTTTCATATCTGTCAAGTGTATTGTTTGACAGCAGTTATACGGGTCATTAGGAAATATTGAGACCAATTTAATGATAAATTTTTGAGATTTTAAAACGTACTGAATTGCTCTCATCAATCAAAAATAGATTATTATCTTTGGTTTGATGTGCTGATCAACAAAAACTTCACTGAAATAGTAACGAAAAAAGAGCCGAAACTCGTCCGCATCGACCACACCAACGACAGCATCTTTAAGGAGCTCAACGCCAGCAAGGCCACTTTCTGCAAGAGTCAGAAAGCGTTTCGTTGAGGGCAACGACCATAACGACAACCCCCGCTCCATTATACGATAATAGTTCGACCTAGGAAGACAAGGCGACTTTGAGACCATGCCTACCGTGAAGATGTCCGAGCTCACGAAGAAGAAGTCCAAGGATCCATCAACCGTGTCCAAGGTGGTCAAAGAAGCAGGTTAACATATTAATTATGTTGATCATATTATTAATGAATTTCAATTATACTTTCGCTTCATGTTATTGCTGCAAGAGGTCTTAATACAATGATTTTTCATATATATATATATATATATATATAAATTGTAGTGTACAATAAAACCTTATTGATGATTATATATTTTTGCAAGATTAAAAATGGAAAAAATAGTGGACGAGTCGCAAATATATTAAAAATAACAAAAGGAACTTATCCACGCACTTTTGAATTGATGAATTTTTTAATCAAGTTATCAAGAACTCACTTCCCTATATAAAGTCCCATTTCAAGTAACGGGTGAATCATGGAAGTTAAAACTCTCAAGTTCTTTAATATTTGAAGGTTTTGTGAATCGAAAGTAATAAGAACCGATATTAGTGTTGGGTGTCGTGGCGACTAATGGATTGGATGCCTCCCATCTGATTCCCCACGGAGTTCAGGCTCACCGCTGCCGCGCATTTCGGGGTCTTTCTCCTCTGGGTCTGGGCCAACATGGGTATTACGGGTTGCAATGTGGATATTCAGCAAGATTGTCCAACTGCACTCCGCCAAAGTGTCTCTAGCCTGTCTCGCTGACAACGTTCCATTATGGCACAATATATTATGGCTCCCCTACATCTCAAACACGAGAGGTATTGATGCTAAAGCATATTGACGAGTTTGATGATGACTGTACTAGTCTTTGTTGTAGAAATAATCTTGTTGAAGATGAAAAGCTAAGCACCTACTCACCCAGTACATGAAAAATGGATGACATTTGTGCTTGTGACACTTCGGGGTCAAGTAAATTAATGTTTCTCAATACTAATCGAATTGTTTCTTATCTATATATGGGAGATTTGCTTTTCTATAATAGTTTAAAACATTTTTGATAAATGTATAGGTTTAAGTATTGTTCCTAAAAAGGTATGTATTTTCTTATCTAATTAACACACCTTTAGGATTGAGTAAACATGACTTCTCATAGAATGTAAAGTGAATTTGATTCATGAATAAATGAAGTCAGATAATGTATTATTATTAAATATTAATTGTACTTCATCAACATAACTCGCTCGTGTCAATTCTTTGGGAGCTTGAATCTGTGCATGTGGGACAAAATCGTTGCCTGGAACACATACATAATTCCGACTGTGATTCACCTGTTTCGGATAACCCTTACGATAGGGAAGCCTGCAAAGAAATATCCGAACTGAAAAACTCACTACTTGAGTTGAAGAAAAAAAGAAACATTTCTTATAACAGACTACATACCAATCTTAACAGGGGTGGCCTGTCTGTAATTTTGAGTCTCGAATGTGGAAAGTTCAAAACTTTTATTGGATAAGGAAAATATGGTTGTCACGGGAACCCTGGGTCCTAATTTTGGAGAAATTTCTAAAAGAAAAGGATTTTTTTCCCAACGAGTATCCATGTGCAAGTTTTAAAAAGGTCCTTAAATGTCTTTCCCTTTACTCACCTAGGATGAAAAAAATATGCGAGGCATCCAAAGAAGTTGCAGCAAAGTATGAACTTTCCTTGGGATGGGAAATTCCTGTAACCCAGCGTATTTGTCTCCCTGATATACACACAGTATCTGGCGACATAGCAGCTGATCTGTGTTGGTCACCCTCACTTATCGACAAGATGGCGGATAACAGATTTAAAACGATCCTCGGCAAAAATAAAATTATCCAGAGACCCTTAATACCATTCAAAATGAAAGTATCAACTGCTTCTACGGCTGACATAAGAAAAAGCTTTACAACAGATGCAATGAGCCCATTTAAAAATTACTTAAATAGAAGAAGTATCCAAAGAGAGGCACAAGATAGTGTCAAAGCGGTTAAAAACACGTATCTTTCCGCTCCGGAAAAATGGTTGGAATACCGTCTCCTTTCGGGAACTCTGGAGGTGAGAGACAAGTTCTTCCAAGGGCAGAGGAGTATGTGTCGCTTTTGCAAGGAAGGCCCCGAAACGACAGATCACATTTTTTGGAGTTGCACTTCGCTCCGAGAGATCCTTAACTCTGTCTCAGAAACTCTCAAGGAGAAATTCGGAGTAGAGATCGGAAGGGAAGACTTTTTAGCCTCCTACCGCGGAGAAGAAGAATCCAAAGTCAACGCCATCATCACAAAAGTACAACAAATTATATATGCGAAGAGATCGTCGGAGGACCCTGACGTAGCAACGATTTTACCTATTTTTAAGTTATATACTAAAGTTTTACAATCCTTTTAATTATTTTTACTAGTATTCTGCAATGTATTTTTTAATTGTTGTACTTGTATATTTTGTTGTCTTTTTTAATTGAAATTTTTGTCTCACTATGAAATATAGTTACGCCTGTTGGCCAAGAAAAAAAAATTGTATTCATATATAATATATATATATATATATATATATATATATATATATATATATATATATATATATATATATATATATATATATATATATATATATATATATATATAATATATATATATATATATATATATATATATATATATATATATATATTCATCTTGTACAGATCCATCCAGTGACTTCAAATTTTCTTCTTCCACTGAGGAGGAAGATTTAAGTTCTTGCAATATCAGTCTTATTAAAGATTGCAATTTTGACCATCGGAAAGGAAAATAAAAATATTATATCTACAAAAAAAAGACTGGGATGACCGCATTAATGGTCCAAATAAAAAACTTTCCCCTATCTGAAATAGATGAAGTTCATAAGAAGTCAATGGCTGGCTAAAACCACCCAAAAGATTTTCTTTATCCCTCTATGCAGACATGAGATGAATATAAAGAAAAAGCGGTTAATGCCAAGACAAGTTTTTAAAGGAATCATTAGTGCAAATATGGAGTCTTTCAAAATAATATCTTTGTTATGATTTAACAAAAAAAAGATATACATTTAAAGTAATTAGATATCAAATCGTCAATCCGATTGTAATTTTTTAGTGCCTATATGGTTCGATAGGATAGCATCCGACTGGAAATAAATGAGCATAACAGCATTAAAATCCGATTTCCCAACCTAGGATCTTATCAATGAGGTAGACCAAAATTGACCATCCCCTCTCGGGAGTATTCAAACCTGCGCCCCCAACATTGAGAGTTAAACACGCCTTATAGTACACGGATATCGCACTCCCTTTTGAATTGTGTGTTTTAAGAAAGAACAAAAAATATGTCTGGCAACTTATTAAGATTGACTAAACAGATTTTTACTTAATTATGAAATGATAATGATGAGGGTTTTCTTGTAATGTTTGTCCCAATAATATTTAAAATAAGATACTATGGTATAATATGTCTCACATAATAGTTTTATAAGTTTTACAATATAGTTGATAAATTATTCGAGCCAGTTCTTAGTCCGAGGGATTTATCAAAGTCCTACCTACAATATTTATTAATTATATTAAGACATTGAAATACTCATTGTGAGAGGATATTTTTAATAATTCAGTTTATTTAATGCTTAAGTCAACAATACTTTTAAATATTCTGCATTTATTACATAGAACGATAGTTTTTTATTTACATCTGGGATTATTCACTTGGAGTAAAAAATTAAGGGGTCTTTGAAAAAGATAGGTCTCCCATACCTTTTAGAAAAGAGAGTTATATTTGGTTTGTATAAGCATAAAATAGATTAAATGAATATAAACAACAACTATGTTAAAAATAGTATAGAAAGGTAGGAAACAAATCACGTAAAATAAAAATTGGCATTTGTACCCAATGCTTATATCAATATGTATTAATTATAATCGTTGTTTGCCAATATTTTATATACATATAGTTATACAAAGTTAATAATTCAACCACAATGAATTATCCTACAACTTTTTGCCCTTTTATACGCAGAAGCTATATGCGTAGGAAAGGAGTAGCAAAACATTATATATCCTGAATATTATTATTATGACAACCTCAAAAATGGATCAAAGGGCTATGAAATCATTATTCTCTCTGAGCCGAACTTTAAGCCAAATTCGTTTCTTTAAAAAGATAACGAGCTTATCAAATCAGTAAATTTAATCGCGGAAAAAGGTCCTACAAAAACATAAAAAATGATGTATTTGGAATAAATCAAAACATTTTTGAATGAGTTGTTTACTTTTTAATTATTAAGAATTAAAATTTTATTTTCCGTAAATAACATCATAGTCTGCTTAGATCGCCAAATTTTACAAATACATAAATGAACGTTGTATTCTAAAGCTAGTACATGGAGAGAAGAAGAAAACTATAATTATAATAAATAAATTATGATAGCATTAAGTTAAAGGAACATGTTATTAAAAATCATTAACAAAATCGATGAAGACTTTTCAATCCTTATGGCTGTGATTAATATGAATTTTAAATCGTCATTTTTTCTCATTTGTCATCTCATTTTTTTCTAACTTTAAAATATACGTTTTATTACCCCATAAAACTGCTTGCCAATATTCTTTAAAGGAAGATTTTTAACTTGCTCCTCATTTAAAATAAAAATATATTTACAATTTAATGACCTATCAATCTAATCCTTTATTTTTCGTATTATTTTATTCTCTAATAGTGGTATATATTTTCAAAGATTTTAGCTTTTTAAAAATTGGGGAAGTTGATTTTTGTATGTATAATATTTGTATGTACTGTAGTTTTTATAATAATTATGACTGTTAGTGGGTATAGTATAGTTTAAGATATCAAACGATTATCCGGCAAAACTTGTGTCTTGATAAAAAGAGAAAAATATATTTCCGTTTAGCTTAACTTTATATATATATATATATCCATAACTCATTTATTTCCTCCACGGTAAGTTCTTTATTCAGCTTGAATGTATATATAAAAACGATAAACATGAAACTGACTCCTTTATTTTTAAAGAAAATGAATGCAAAGCTCGACACATCAAACATTGTTTAAATCACAAGACCTCTTATTACAACTACGACCCACGGAAAATAAAGTTAGACCATTATCTTACATTTTATAAAATAAAAGTATTTTTTTAATACCAAGGTACAACTTTATTCATATAATATTATATCATATTAAATTCAAGAAAAATACATTAAAAGGAGGCGTTGTTATCAATATAATCTATCGGGGAAGTAAAAAAATTAGGTAAAGGGACTCGAGTAGATCTCATTTTATAAGTAAAATATTGAGTTTTGGAGGTAATAAAATTAATCTCTTCTTGGTAGGGTCCAATATAAAAGTAAATAAAACTTTTATTCCGCAATTGTATAATAAAAAGATCATCAAATGATAGTTTTAGACATTCTAAAATTTTATCACATATATGCACTCTAATACAAAATGTTTTGAAGCCTCCAACAAATCCCTGCAAAAAAAAGCACAATCTTTCCTCCGCTTTAGTCCCATATATGCTACCAAATCTCAATGTGTTGGTAAGTACTCTATATTTAAACCAATAGAGAAGGTATTTTTTTATATTAACAATTCTCAACAAATGGCAAGGTAATAGGGTAAAATAGAAATATAGATATAATAATATAAAATTATTACAATATCAGACAATAATAACATTATCTTAAGGAGACATATATATAATTGGTTTTATAAAAATCAATGCATAAAATTATTTAAAACATAGAAATAATCCAAAATTCAAATCAAAAATTAAACAATCACTTGAAATGTTTTAAAACTTAGTAAACAGTTTTGAGGTGATGCATAGAGATTGATGGAAAATATTTTCTTTTTGAAGATAAATTATTATATACAAAATAGCCATGATATTGATTCGATACAATTTTGAATAAATCTTAAAAAAATGTATATTTTGAGGTTAATATACATTTTTAAATTGAGAAGTACTGTTTCCGTTATTCAATCTATTCAAGATCCTTTAAAAAGTAATATAATTTGTATAAATTGAATATGAATTCTATGTAGAAATATATATATTTCAAAATAGTTTTCATTAGCTATTTCTTGGAACAGAGTAATTTTCAATATGATCGTCCTAGAAAAAGAGTAAAATCCTTGTAAAAATGAAAACTTTTGTTGGATTAATGGTACCTACAATTGTATTTTATGTGGAAAAGTTATTACAAAAAGTTGTCGAAAAACTTATATTCAGTTTTTATAATTATTTGCAGTAATTTAATTAAACTAAATGAGCTTGATTGATATTTGATTACTGCTTATATTGGTTTGATTGTGTTACATCCTTTTAGGATATAAATAGGTATAATGATATTATAATTAGTTCTTAAAACCTATATCTTTTATTGATTTTTATGATCATCCCCTCACAGGAAGTGATCCTTAAACTTGAGGGTTAATCATGCTTATCCTGTCCTCAAGTTCATTAATTAATTAGAAAGTATGACTAGACTTCAGTTTGTAATATATCTTAGTATATTTGATAATCATAATTTTATTTTCACAAATTAAATTTATTTTTAATATTACTTATTTTAGATTAAATATGAGATAAAAATATCATTCATAAAACAGCAGTTTATGTTTCAGGCTTTGATAAGTCTCGGAATGATTTCCTCTTGCTACCTTTCATGAACATATATTTCACAAGGAAGTGCACAAAAACAATCTCAGGAATAGGACAGTCACTGATGTGTCGTCATTGTGTGGTGTCTCTCCAGCCTAATAAATTGTTATAATGATGATATTTTTCATTCTCATATTTTCTCTATTTGTACACTCGTCCAAATGCAGATTTGTATCTCCACTTCGAAAAAAATTCATATGATCTCTGAGCTTGCATCTCTTCTTGACTAGTAGAGTAATTTCATACATTTTCTTTGTCGATCTTTTTTTCTTATTTTCAGTCCCCATTTGTCTTTTCTTGTTTCTTTCATTCATATGCATTTTCACAGGGAGTGAGACTTTACGTCTCTTTAAGACAAGTTTACTTACGTGTAGAAGTTGTACTACAGGATTCTATTCACATAGCAAAAGTGAAACTACATCAGGTGGAGTAGACAATATATAGCTATTATTGATTTCCTTATTTTTCGATGAAAAAAAAGAAGTTAACTTATTTTCCTGTAACACTTTTATAATCGATAAAAGAATGAGCACGAAGTAAATTTACATCACTTCTTTGGCCTTTTTCCCCTCAAATAATATAAAAAATATATTATTTATATTAGCAACAATATTTAAACTCGGTTTTGACAAATATATATATATATATATATCCTCGCTAATGGCACACACAACTGTGGATATAATGTCGTTAATGTTATTTAACAATTAAAAATAATGTAATTATTATTTAAAAAAACAAACGAGACATATTAAATATTTTCAGTACCTACTGAACTATGAAATAAAATGAAACCTCCAAATATAAGAGATATTAATCATCCAAGAGTATATAAGAATGCTGATAAAACATTTGCAACCTCTCTGATTTCTTTTATTGCCTGACAATCATCATGCCTTAGCTTCCTTGAGGGCCCTGACAGGTCATTCTATACTTTAAACGGACAAAATGAGTTGGGTTAGGCATAGATATAAATGTCAAATATTTTGTAAGCGTACGTCTTAGCAGTAAATAATATAAAAAGATAATTTCATTTAATCATTTCTTAAGAAATATTTAATATTGCAATAATGTATTCCATTTATTTTTATAAGGTTCTAGAGTTTAATAACTGTTTTGATTAAACGAATTCAATCATTATTAGAGGAATGGCTGTATGCTATTCTTTATAACTGATTTTGGCTATTTTTTGTTTTGTGCTCGGTCTTATGAACCATAAAATATTATTTTTATTTTTTATATAAGCTATATAAAATACAGATACATTTATATTATTGTTATTTCATTTTTGCAGTATTAAAAAAATATTATCCTTACTCATGATTATTACATCAAAATGTAATTACAAATTCTTCTAAATGTTCTAGAGTTTAACAAAATATTGGATCTTTAATAAAATTAAAATATTCTATAGAAAAAAATTAACCCGAGATATTACGTGTTTCTTACCATTATTAAGTATCTCATGCTATGAATTTATTTTGCGTACTTTACTAAAACTTAAAGTAATAAAAGTTTTATAAGAATATTTAATTTGATGCAACAATTATTAAAAACTGGTGCAACCTTTTTAATTTTAGATGTAACGTACTCAAATTCATTAATTACAATTTTAGACATTTAAATCTGTGAATGTTATAATTTGTTTCTTCGCTAGTATATAGTAATAGTTTTTTATCAATATTTATTGTAACAAGGGTTCATTTCAAAGTCATAGGTTCTCATATATAATATATAAATTTCCTTTTGGTTATTGATCTATAAAACCATTAAAATAGAAAACGAGTATTAAAAGTTGTATAAGCAGTAAAGACTTCCTTATTATTTCCGGGAGACCAAATTGGCATATTATTATATATATATATATATATATATACATATATAACTCTATTCGTTGTATATATATATAATGGCCTTTTTGGGTGGTCAAAACTTCTGGTTTTTGCATAATAGGATTTAATGCTATATTTCAGTCGTCCAGAGCAGGTGCAAACTCTAAAATTACCTTGTTCACCGATGCTTTCATGACGGTAATTTAACATATTTGGAATTTATTGATACATCAACTTGTTAAAAGAGGTTATATGAATCATAGCTCGAGTTAAGAAGCTAGTTTTTCTTCTTTTTAAGTGGTTGTAATTAAAATCAAAATAATGATTAATTTGTCATGAGAACTTAAAAAAATATCGTGCTTATGATACTGTATTGATATTTCCCAATATAAAACGACTTATTTAAGTGGCAAGACATAGCCAATTAGGATTTTATGTCCAAAGGCAAAGGGTTCCGGTACGTACATAGTTGATGTTAATTATATCCCTTCGTAACTTTTTTACTAACACTAAATTATTGTCACATTAAGAAAATTAAATTACCTAGCTGTTTTTGCTTATATATAATATGTAAACAATAAACTTATTTAGGTTTCAAATTGTGAATTATTGAAACGTTATCTCTTCTCGAATAATATTATTATTTTTGTTTACATTTTTTAAAAGAAACTCTTCATTATGTTGTACCACATTAGATACCCCCATTGGGTGGTCGTGTTCTAAACTTTAGTTTGTATATATATATATATTTTTTTTGCCTATTTGGGTCGATAGAATTGCATCCGACAGGTATAATTAAGAATTATAGCATTAAAAATTAGTCTATCGAACCTAGGATCTTATTAATGAGGTAGACCAAAAATGACCATCCCCTCTCGGGATTCGAACTGCGCCCCCAACATTAAGAGTGAACACGCCTTAGCACGCACGGCTATCAAGTTCCCTTATTTAATTTTAAGTATATATTTATTGTAATAAAAAAATTAAGAAATATTTTTTCTCAATTCTTTATCTAGATTTTTTTTGGTAAAACATAAATAAAAGCTTACATAAATAAATTAATATGAAAATATAAGCTGTATTGTATAATGCGTCAAAAAAGACTATTTGGTTTATCATATTTTATAGTAATAAACTGTCATCATTGTTTCATATGGCATAACGATATATACATTCCGTCAACCTTATAGCTCATCAGAGAAATTCGGATCAACATCATAGTTAAGTGATCTTTAATTACTCTATTAAATTACAGGTCATTCCTTATCACCTTTCCATTTATGTTATCAACAAAGATCGTTGACTGTCCCTAAGAGACAACATCTGCCAATTAAATTAAGATTTTAATATATAATGACGTCAAAATTCCAACAACTTCAGGACCCTTTTATAGAGATAGAGGAAAATACTTCTAGGCAAACTCACCAAGAAACATTATATAGGAATACACTGTTTTGTTTATTTTTCTACGTCCAACTGTCAGAGTGATGGTCTTTGGCTTGCCCAATATAATGAACCAACATTATTTTTATCTTGAGTTTGAGGAACTACTTTATTGAATAAATATTAATAAATTGGATGAGTCACTTCAAAGGATTCGCCAATGACGTCATGGGCCCATGAACAAAAGACAATTAGTACTTTTAAGGAGGAATTTTTTCTTCTTTGAATTGATGTTTACTCATAGACAGTAGCAAATCAGTGGTACTTTGTAGTATAACATCAACTGTTTTTATTATGGTTCTCTCTCCTTTTCTTCCTTCAACCAATCACGTTGCAATAAGCAAGCTTTTTGCTATGTATACTCATTTATATCTACCTACCCTTGAGCCAAAAAGTACAAATACGGTTGTTTTTCTTTTTCCCCCATATGGTTCGATTCAGTTACATCTATGAAGAATTCATGAATTAATAAAATTATTCAGTCCCTTTTTTTGACGATACAATCCTAATTTTACAATAGTATTTGCATACATTATCAACGTCATAATATTGGGTCATGATCTGATATCAGTCGATAGAGGTGTACCAAAGATTCAAGTCATTCATTCATGAAGGACGGTTGAAATGTATCATACTAATTGCCGATTTATAATAGGATATTGTCTAAAGAAGACGAAATAATATTTGAAAACACCATGGGAGCAAAGTGACTTGTAAGAATATTTAATATCATTATCGAAAGTTGTGCACTCGCACAAAAAAAAAGTTTCGTGCCCTATAAATATACATATATACTTCTTTTGATAATGAGTGAATTAGGAAGTTTGTATGAAATTGTCAATATGGTTTTTTAGAGTATGTAGGAAAAATGAAAGTATTATCATTGAGAGATGCAACTGTTGTCAGAAATTAATTAAATCCTAAGGCATCCGTTTGACTAAACGTGGTATTTTGTTGTATTGAACACCTCAAGGAGGGACTTCATTTCTTTATGAGGATGTGTTTAATGAAAAAAGACATTTAAAAGTATTAAAAGACCTATAAAAGACGAAAGCCCATTGAGTTTCATAGTCATTGTAAATGAATAAAGATAGACTCCCAATAGAAATTTCGTTTTGTATAAGCTGATTTAGCAAAGTATTTCTGTTAATTACAGGGGCGGGGATCAAATTGTCGCCAAACTATTCTTCTACAAAAAACAACAAAATATATACATTTTTTAACTTTTTTATTGAGAATCCAAACTATGACGAACATATAGGAATAGAGTAGCAATTCATTCGATATCAATAACGGCATCGATGCGGCCTCTGAACCGGTCACAGGCTCTTCTGACCATCTCCTTGTCCATGTTGCCGAATACCTCCTTGATGGAGTCCATCAGGCTGGTCTTGGTGCTATGGGGATGTCTGTTGGTGTGTCTCTCAACATAGCCCCAGACAAAATAGTCCAAAGGATTATGGTCGGGAGAGTTAGGAGGCCACAAATCCTTGGTTACGACGTCATAACAGTTCTCGGTTAATCACTGCATGGATGTATTGGACACATGGCAGGGTGCTGAGTCCTGCTGCCACACCCAGAGCCTGTCTCCGGCCACCCCCTGGATCCAGGGCAGTACCACCTTCTCCATAACATCCAGATAGACCTCATTATTGACCTTTAGACCCGCTTCAAACATGTGGAGAGTCATAACATGACCTTCACTGCTGACCACCCTGAACACAATGACCGTTGCAGGGAACTTGGTCTTCATTACCTTCCTCACATGGCTGGTGCAGGTGGCTATACACCTGTTGTTCTGCTTGTTGACCTTCTAATCTTGACAGAAATTATTTTCATCAGATAAAAACCACAGCATCCCGGGCTCCTATGGGTGCTTGAGTTTGTTGAGCGATTTTGTGGACTTCATCAGCCTTTTGTCCTTTGCCTTCTGGGTCAAGATCTGGCCCACCTGCATCTTGTAGCTCCTGCACTTTAAATCCCCTGATACACAGTCCCTTATTGTTTTCTCATGGCAGCCCAGATCCCTCGACATGGCCCTCATGGACCTGGTAGGGGCATCTTCAACCATCTTCATCACCTTGTCGACGAAGTCGGTGTCCCTGACCTTCCTGGCGGCGCCCTCCTCCTTGTATGCCCTCTTTATGGTGACGTCAACGTCCCAGGTGTCCTCTAGCTTCTTACTGATACGCTGAACAGTCCGTAAATTCACTCCTAAGGTTGAAACAATCGTTGAATTGGAGATTTCACCTCCAATATTAACCAATGCCATGACTACGGCGGACCTCAAAAGCTCCTCGTTCCACTTATAGCCCTTTTTCTCCTCATAGGATAACGCCACGATGCAAACTAAACTACGTATCGAAAGCAGACAAGCCTAGCTTTCATATTTGGTGCGCAATTTTTATTTGATAATGTCGTCATCAAGTTATTAAGTTTTAAATTAGGCGGCAATTTGATCCCCGCACCCTTTATACTATTGAACCTTTGACTTGATTTTCAAGTTGGTGTTGGCTTTACAAAATCGAATAACCACCAAGGACTGAATTCATATTATTTGCTCATTAAACTAAGTTTGCAGATTTTACATCCGTATATTAAAACCATAATGTTTCTGATTAAACACATCACACCCACCACATTTTTGTCGGGGGGTTTCTTCTTCTATGAAATCCAACACCTAAAATAATCATTCCTTCTTTAACATAGAATAAATATAACATACTCAAGCAATTTATAGAAATTGCAGCATTGGTTTCCTGATTGGCATCCCATGGTCAAAGGGTTTGTATCCTTCAGGGGTGGGACAAGGATCATGCAGTCTTTCCATCCTTGAATCTAAGCCTCCATTATAATCCGTATTTTGTAATCCTACCCTTAAACATATAAACACAATATGACGTATTCTTTTTAATTTATTTTTGGAATTAATAATGTTGTGAATTAATAATATACATTATATATAATTGATTACAAAGGTATTTCTATTATACAAAGGGACTAATCAAATATGGTACAACCTGTATATGAAACCTTCACCATTTGCGAAGCCTTTGTTTTTTTATTGCCGTGTGGAAGAATTGCATCCGATATATATAGTCATGCTATCGATTAAATTAGTCTATCAAAGCAAAGATCTTATCAATGAGGTGTACCAAATTGGGCGTCTCTTACCGGAATTCGAACTCCAACTTTGAGAGGTGAACACACGCCTTACCACACTGAGCTATCTCACTCCCTTTCATTTGATGAACACATGTGTGAACTTATATTCATACTGTATCCATGAACAAACATATTATTATTATTAAGACAGAACTATTGATTGCTAAGCCCTTTGTTGGAAATATATTTTATGAACTTTGATATTCAAAATTATATACTTCTCAACTATTGAGAAATCAATCATTTATATGTTTGTTCATATTAATGCTATTGACCTCGCTAATAGGTAGATTTAATTCTAAGCATTTGATCTGCATTTTCGTTTGATCATATATATATATATATATATATGTATATAAAGAGAAAAATAATATTTTAAAGTGATAAAGAAAGAATATATAAGTTAAATTGTGAACGGTTTATAAACTTTATTTTAGTATTTAGTTGTATATTTTCAATAATGGAAATTGTATAAAACGATATATAAATGTTTTAAGACTTTAAATTGTAATTATTTTTTAGGTAATAAAGCTTTTTGTGTTAGATTTATAAAGATAACGGCAGTACTTTGAAAATCGGACTTGATCACCTTATATCCATCATCAATAAAGGGGTGTACATCTAACAGAAATATAATGATTAATAATTATATTAAGTCTTATATTTTAACTATTTTGAAAAACGCGATGGATGACCAAGTTATTTTTTCCGCTCCAGCAAAAGACAAGTTATTAAGATAAGCCAACTTAAATAAGCAAAAAACGCACGTTTGGAATTTAATAAACTATAGATTGACCTCATATATATATATATATATATATATATATACCGCATTAAAAACATAATCAATTGTTGATGGGATTGCTAATGGGTATGATCGTTATGTCTTTATGTCGCTACAAATATACGATACATCTGTTGTTCGGATCGGTAACTACTATGATCGTTACATTAATATATATTGCAGTGAATGTAGGGTTAATTTTTGGTTGGATAAAGTTTTTTCTGTATCCTCCACAATCAATGAATGTTTCTGTTTGTATTTAATCTGGTCCAAATAAATAACACATGTTAAACCACACATACAAGAAGTAGAACAAGTTGTACTCCGCAAATGCAGAGACGCTATTCTTACCTATTATAATGATATATTTTTCATATTTCAAGGGCACATCTATAATCATGGGTCTGAGATATTTGTATGCCATCGAATGTAAATTGATCTTTTGATAATTCAATTATTATTATTATTATTCTTTGAATTTCTCCCACGCTATATAACTTGCTATGTTTATGCATTATTCGGTTTCATCGATGAAAAGAGAGAAGGGGAAATATAGAGGCCACATTGCAAGACATGTTTGAAGGCATGTCAAGTAATAATAATAATAATATTAATACAAGTTGTTCATAAATGTAATGCTAGTAAATGCATGAATACGCAGTGGAAGCCATGAACTAAAAAAAATCATGTTTTGAAAAGAGAGAAATATCCCAGAACAAAACAGCAGTAGTAATTTCTTATCTACAAGTCATCCGTAACTGAATATATGTTTATACTTGTATATATATATAATTTTGTGTAGCAATAAACTATTTAAAAAAAAAAAAAAAAGTCATCCGTAAAGGTTTTTTATGCATAAGTAAACGCTGTTACACATTTTATTAGATTGGAATAAATTAAAGATAATTAGAATTTTGACTTATTTTTGAATGTTGGACAATTATTTTTGGAGGTTGGAGTTTGTATGGATTTTTTTACATGATGGACTGTTTCATGCCTAGACCAGAAATATTTTATATGTTTGTTATTGCTGTATGATTTATTACGGAGTTAACATAAACCTAGCCTTCATGGCTACTAATAAAAAACATATATCTTTATATACAAACAAATAATTATACAATAATAATAATATATATTTTTTTTAATTTCAAAATATATATATAGTTTTTAGATTTTTATAATTACAATAAACTTAAGGAGCTTTAAGGATCTAGACAACCCTGCCATTGTCTTTGCTACCCTCCCAGCACTTTATAAAGTGCATGCCTATCTTAATGGCTGTGACAAGCTCCAAGCCTTTGAAAGGTTAACAGCAGCGACACAGTCGGTAGTATGTTGAGCTGTCTTATGTATTTATTGGACAATTATTATATGCATATTTTTGTATCTAAATCTGGTCACTCATGGCAACAGCTGACATTTTTATTAAAGACAAAAAGCAAAGCCTCATATTAATTCAAATAAAGCTTTGATACAACTTGTAAAATGTTTTATATACATATATTTTGGGATTAATATTTATGGATACTTTTGAGTATTGGACTATTTTATGCATGTTTTATAGATCACTAGTAAACATATTGATGATGTAAGAATGGTATAGCCATTTATTAGTAAAAGAGAGTCAACTTTAGTGTGACAATAACATACACATTGGGTTTTAACAACTAATTTATAGTAGCTACATATACAGAGAAAAATGTCAGATCTTTCATGCGATGAAAATATATTAATATTAAATAAAATATCATAAAGTAGTGGTCAATCTTATAAAATGAACTCTAGATTCAAATTGTGCATCAAGAAACTTTAATATAAAGTAGTCTAATGTTTTATTGTATCAGTTTTCATTTTCACCTGTTCCTTTTTTTACACTTTAAACTTGTAAACCCCAACAAATCAATTCATATTTTCGAAATTCACTTCAGTTAAGAATTATATGACTTTAAAATTATTATTTTTTGTTATCTAACATAAAGAGAGTAATGTTTATGCCATATTAATTAAATTGTATTATCTCTGAGCTGAGTGGAATGTCTATAGAGGGAATATCTGGCAAAAACAGAGCTAAAAAATATATATATGAGATATACTCAAAAGTGATCATTTTTTTGGCTTTTGTAGATATTACAACTTGTGATTTATTATCATTATTATAGTTCTACAATTTCTTTACTACTTAAAAAGCATATATATTATTTGCATACAAATCCCAAAAGCTATATGTATATCATATCAGAACCCTATTAATATTTCTTATTCATCTAAAGAAAATCGCCCTTAGAGTAACGTTGTATTTCAAGAGTCAACGAACTACGTCACATGTTTTAACAACAAAAAACTCTAGTAACATATTGCTCAACAAAACTATAAGGACTAAATTATTAGTTTTACTTAATATTAGTTTCCACAAAATATGAAGATAATTTTATTTCTTCACTTCGATAACGTCTTTGTTTAGCTTGAATGTAAAAATAAAAATGTAATATAAAATTGTGTTTTAAAACAAATAACAAAAATAAACATTGTTTCACTAAATTGGTATATGAATGCAATAAATAAAACTAGAAATATGTAGCATCCATGATAGTACATTATAATATACTTTCCATTTTACACGACAACTCAATGCTTGACATGTTTGGTTGCCCCATATATTTAAAATTTATAAAATTTATTATTTATGACGTTGCATTTACTTAAAGGTTTCTTGAACCAATTTAGACGTCTATTTTTTGTACATTTTTTTAGCAAAGCAAACTTAATATTAATCACAAAACATTTTTTAAATATACTTTTCATAGTAATAAATATGCTTACTACTTAAAAACTTTTTTATGTTGATTTACCATATTGCAACCTTGTTCTGATATAAGCACAAATGGAGCAAAAACAGTGTCAAAATCACCTTGAAATATCAAGATTTGTATGCTGAGTTATATGCAACAAATGTTTCATTCATGTTAATTAAAGTGTTTGTCGGCTTCCATAGAAATTTATCATACATGTTTAATTTTCTATTTGCGCAACTGTCCAGTGAGTTTTTATTTCATTGTATGTCTGCTTTGTTTTTAGTGTTTATATTTACGCTTTTATTGTAGAAGGAAATAAAAACATATAACCGGAAAAAAATATCATGCATACAAGTTATAATATACAAACCGACGACGTGCAAATAGATTTCTAAGCAATATCATACATTCAAATGTACTCCCTCGTTCCTTTCAATAGAGCAAGAAGTAATAATAATACTCTTTAAGGAAGGCTTCGCAACAGAGAAACATTCCTATAAGGACGTATGACTTAATAAGTAACCAATGCAAAATGATTCCTCTTCTGCTGCTTATTATTATTATTGTCAAAAATCACCACATTCCACTCCTGTTTCAACAGGCAGGCGTGCAAAAAAAACGCTTCGTTTTTTTCCTCTCCTTTTTTGTTGTTGTTGCAAGAAATAATACAAGTGAAAGAGTGACTGTATAAATATATATATATATATGCAGGCCGGCATGCAAAAAAATTATATAGAGCGCTTGGATGCAAGGAAGACGACGACGCGTACATTGCAACGTTTCTCGAAACTTGCAGTTTCTATATAAAAATATATCACTCTGCACTAGGAGACAATAGTGTAATAATAATAGTAAAAAACCCTTCTGCTCTTAGTGTTTAAGAGCAAAAAAAGCAATAATAAAACAGTATAGAAAAGGAGAGAAAACTTCACGTCGACCTGGAAGACCGAGCATGAAGATATATACTCAATTCAATATATTCTTCAGCGTTCGCTACCCTAAGCGTATTTTTTTTTAGTTTGTAGTTTTCCTTATTTTTAACCCCCCCCCCCCCCCCAATCAACAACTATAAACGTCTAATTCTAAGGCAGTTGATGTTTGGAGAGACAAGAGGCCTGACATACCTTTAAAACAACATATTTAGAAAATACACATATATATATTTATATATCATATTTTTAGTCTCTCTTTCTTATGTATGTGGCATCTGTATATATATTTATAAGCAGTCATATATATATATAATTACGTGAGTGATTCTTGGGAATTATTCATCATGTGGGTCCATTCTTGGTGAGGAATAAAAGAATCAATTCAAAGGACACAAAGGTAAGAACCATATTTTTTTTTCAAACAACTTGTTGCTATGTGTGTATCTAAGAACGTAGCATCTAATGTATTATATGTATATATATTTTTTCTGTTAAAGAATGAGCGTTTAAAACCCTGGGTTGTGAAAGCATATAAGGATAAATGAGTCGTAATTACTTTTTATCTTTTCCTCTCTATTTATATTATAATTTGAATGTTGACTCAATAAATAATTACCTCATTTACATATTTGAGGTGCTCAAAGGAGTTAAAGGAATGAAGGATATTTGATCTGCATATGAAAAAGTAAATATACCTATTGTAGTATGTACTGTATGTTGGAATTTAAGTCAATTGTTTATATTGATGTCTCTAAATAATAATAATTTATTTATGAGAGACTTTGGGCACATTTTCATATATTTTGTATTGTTTTGATACGTTTTGCTGATTGCTTGCCTGGGATAAGGTGCTCTGAGTCACTTTGGTATTTACGCAATTAGGAATTATATGAAGAAGTATTGTGTTTTGAATATCAATTTCATTGACTTTTATTATTGAAGTCTGGCGTGTGTGTGTGTATGTGTAGAAAAAGAAAGACATTGTTTAAAAAATAAATTATTCAATAAGAGATATAGATATTTATGTGTTTCTCCCCTGGGAAATGCACTGATTAGTCTGACATACCCTTTTTGCAATGAAATTATTGCATATATTTATTGATTTATACGGCATGATACTTTTATCATAAGATAACGAAAACACGTGCTGTTGTCGAGGAATACTATTTTGCAACAACAGCGTGGATTTTAAAAGGACTTTAATTTATACTACTTTAAAAATAGAAAGGAAAAAGACGTGAACATATCCATAAGATTATAAAATTGAAGAGTCTGATTAGAGTAAGTTGAAGGGCTATCATTATTGTGTTTATTTGATTAGCTTCTAGACTGGACTCAACGTTCCGGGCTGTCAATATGTTTAATAATATTAGTCATTCTAATGTGTATACAATTAATCCTACATGTTATTACTAGAATATCATCTTCATCTACGATTAGTACACAATTATAGAGTCAAAAAGCAAGGCCTTTGCAGATATATATATATATACATATATATATATATATATATATATATATATCATTGTGTTAAACAACATGTTTTAAAACAACTTTGACTCTTAATTTTTGTGAGGATATAAAACAGAGTGTCTATTATATAGAAGATATCCATACTATATCAAACTATTGTTTAATATATCTAAATATATCTTGGCAATTTGCAGATTTTGTCATAGCTTTGTGGATGTATTTTAGTGTCCTTTTTTAAACTATATCAATTTCATATATATATATTTTTTTTGGGATTGTTAAAAGAGTGTCTGTATCTAGAAGTATAAACGTATATTTGGGGAATTTCAAACTTTTTCACAGTTGTTTGAATAAATCCATAAGAGTGACTGTTAGTGTCACAGTTGAGTGGATTTGGGCATTTCATTTTAATGATATATCAAATATTGTCTAACAGTACATTGTATACGCATTCAAATAGTTTGAAACTTTGATTCAGGACATCTTTTATTTTGTAATTTATAAAAATATAAGCTTGTATTATAGTTATAAGCAGAAGTTTTGATTATGATGGGATAATCACAAGATTCTTTTCTCATTGAAAAAGTAAATATATATATTCATTAGTATTTTTTAAATCTTTTGGTGCAATGGGATTGGAAAAAGTGTTCATTTTATATTCCTCATAAGTTATTTTATTCATTTTTACGCTTTAAATGTTTATGATATGCGCATGGATACAAACAAAAATTTAATATGTATCCATATAATCTTTTTTCAGGGGTGACTTGGAGCCAAGCACATTGGCTATGACAAAGAAGCTTCTCAAGTCCAAGTTTATATTAGAACTAAAGGAAGAGGGGGCATCCTCCACGGACAACTCAAGGATGGAAGAGGAACAAGAAACACGGGCGACTGTTCTCGAGGACACCGAGGACGAGGAGAAGAAGAGGAGGAGGAGGAGGAGGAAGACGAAGGCCAGTCCTCAGTCAACTCATCCTCCCCACCTTCATCCACACATAGACTCATTCATTCAGGATCTCACCCCACCAACGTCAACGGGGACATCAACGAACACACTCAAAGTTTCTGCTCTTTCGAAAAATGACAGCGGACGCGGCTGCGGCCATTGCAGCAGCCGCCGCAGCCGCTGCACCTCCTATAGTCCCCCTGCCCCTCCGGCAGTCCGACTTCCTCCACCCGGCTTCCTCCCAAACCTCCGCCTTTAAACGACTCAGCGATGAGCATTGGAAGGCCACGCTTTCCTCACTCTATGGAGGTGGGAGCAGCAGTCATTACTATTCAGCTTTCCCGCCTCCCTCTCCCTTTCTGGCGGGAAAACTCTTCAGCCCCTTTTCCGCCAATTCCTCTCCCTTTCAACCACCGCCGCCACCTCCTCCTCATCCACATCTTCGTTCCTTCATACACCCAGAGCTATCCCTGGGGCGATCCTCGCTCTGGCCCTTTGATCCCTAAGGCGCAAGCGCTCACCGAGCCCATCCTCAACCCCCGCTGGTCCCTTTGTTCCTCCCTCCTTCAACCTCGAGAGAGTAGTGATCCCATTCATCCTCCCAAGAGGAGCACCTGTTTCCCTCCCTCACACTCTGAGAGGGGGCTCCTACCCTCTCCTCCACTCCGGATGGGAGGACCCGGGTCATCTGGCCTTCCCACGCCGCCTGCCATGAAGCGCTATAAGCGGGAGAGACTCATACTTCCCTCTTCCTGCACGCTCTCCAAGGACCAAATCATTCACATGCCCATAGACCAATTCAACGACTACTTGGCACGGAGCAACTTTAGCGAAGAGGAGCTCTCCCGTCTCAAGGACGCCAGACGGAAAGGAAAGAATCGAGTAAGTAGAGGAATTGTGGCTGTTTCAGAATGTTTTTAAACGATGGATGAATTGTCCACTCAATAACAACTTAATCGAACTATAGAGGCAAAAAAAATGGAACCCTCACATGTTCATTATCTCCCTTTATCTAACAAATATATTGTTCCAAAGGATATTTATCAATGCAATATCTAATTCAGAAGACTTATTATCATATATATTTTATATATTGATAAATGAAACATCTTTATTTGACTTATATGTTTAATAAATGGCGGCTGATAAAAAAGGATTAGGATACTAAGTACAAAAATTTGTTGATACTTATTGTTAATGTTATTCCACTTTTTGGTTGTTCGGGTTCGAATTCTGTTGTTTTTCTTTTTACTTTTGGATATCTAGCTTCATGTAATGAGTACTGTTTGAAAAAAGGTTAAATGTCCCTGCCCATTATGAGACAATTAGTCAATGGCTTAGTCAAGAAAGTCAAGATTTTGAAACCAAAAAATACTTTCATGCAATGCCTGTTAGTGTAAAAAATGAGATATTTACGTATTATATAAAACAATAGTTGGCTATTTTAGCAAGATGAATCATTTTGTTTTATCAATTTTATTGCTTTTGTCCTTGGTATTCACCAAAGCAAATACAAAATATCCACAACATGAAAAGAAAGTGTTCATGTAATACTTTAAAAATCCAATATTCAATTATGGAATAATTGTCAAAAAATGGTCGAAATATTATTCTTCAAATATTTGCATAAAAATATTTGACTTTTCTTTAAACCATAGCATTAAAAATGTCTTAAATACTTTTAAAGATGCTTTTAGGAAACATATATTGTATATTTTATACAAGAGTTCATCGTAACTACTTTTTAGAAAAATTGCTCTATTGAAGTTGAAAGTACTTATGAAATATGAATTAATATAATAAAATTGCTTAAAATAATCTTGCTGACTCCTGTTCAGGAAAATATAGATTTGTTTTGAAAAAATTAATCCATTTCGAGAATAATTTAAAATTTTGTGGCGCATATAAATCTTTATTTATTGAAATATAATTTTTTTATGTATTATCATTTAAGGCAATTTAAATAGTGCTATTTTGAACGAGACAGAACTCATATGGCCTGGAGGGTTTTATCATATTTTTAAACAGATTCGTGCCCATTACATATGGCATATTTTCAAGAACTACGTTTATATTGTATATACTATTTTGAAGCAATATGATGGAAATGTAATTTTACACTTGAGATTTAAAAATAAATAAATTGTAGTTCACAAAATTTATATAAAGACCTAAAAACTATTCGCTTGAAAGGAATAGTTTATAACTTAATATTATTGATATATATTTTTATAAACATTTTTTAGAATATTGTCTATGGAATATGAATTTAAAAATATTTTGGTACGAATTTCGGCAAGAAAAACACAACAGTTATTTTTTTAATTCGGCGGAACGACCGCCGAGCGACAAAATGTTTCGCCTTCACATCGAAATAATTATCTATCATATTCAATGATATAATATATTTTTTATTTTTAGAAATTTAAATGTTGTATCTTCAAACAAAAAATATTATATTAAATTAAATGATCCTTTACACTTCGTTTTTAGTATTTATGTTTTAATAGTTTAAGTTTTACTTTGGAGAAATTAAGTAGTATGTTCATGTTTGTTGCTATAATTATGAACCGAAATGTTTATATATTGTATTTTTTACTTATTAGCATCAGTTTATATATTTTTTGTATATAAATTTTAGCATGAACTGTTGAATAAATAAATAAAAATTAATTTGTATCCATTTTAGTGACTTATCATTTTATAATAGTTCAACTATATCTCAAAAAACAATTATTGAATATACAAGGAAATATCAAAATACTAAATTTGTTATTTGTATAGCTTTTAAAATCTAAATCTAAAACTCACGAATTACCAAACAAACTTATAATGTTGTACTCACGAATTATTTACAGGCAATTTACAATCCATTTGAGTTTAGAGTAAAAGTGTTTTGATTGTTTGATGTCGTTTATCACTATGAATTACTTTATTTAGATAAATTACAGAGCCTATTATTGTCTGTTTATATGTATTTTCACAACAGTCAATTTTTGTGTTTGTGAGCTTGGCTTAATTATGTCTGAAATTAAATAATTTCTCCGTCAATAAGTGTTTGAGAAGCACCCACTTATATTTGTTATAAAATGTCCCTACAACATTCAGAAACAGGCAATTCAAAAGTTTATGGATGAAGGAATTTTGGTGCTAAGGAATTTATCGACTCATAACGAATCACAGGGACTTTTATTACCAAAATATCGGTTATAGAGAATTCAAAACATTAAGATATATACATTATTTTACTGACCAGTATTCAAACCAAAGTTTTTTCGAGTTAACAAATGACTAGCCTTTATAGATGTTTACAGACTTACAGTTGAAGAAACAGCACTTTAAGCACGAGAAAATTTCAATGTTTTGACCTTTGAGCCTCTTTACTATTACATCTGCCTTTTTATTCCATTTTTATCAAACACTAAAGAGTTCTGACCCAGTATATCATGAGCAAAACCTATATTAATATTGTATTCACTTAATAACTTCCAAAAATTCGAGTCTTATAAAGTAGAACTATATGATTATCCAGTATTTTGTATGGTAACACTTTTTTTAAAGCCTATTTTGTATTAACTAAATAACTTATTAAATATTAGAAATATTAAATACTGAAATTAATTGGATATCTAAAACATCATATATTTTGTGTGCAAAACATCCCTTGCAAAGTATTTATTGATTAAAGGAGATATTTTTGGACCCTTGATTGTGTTAGAAAACATATTATTTATTTTGAACAGTACAATTAAATTACTCTTGCCTTTTTCAAGAAATTAACGCTGTTTTCATAATCTCTTGTATGTTAATTTGTTTTTTTTTATAAAGAAAATATATTGCCTTTTAATTGAGTGTTGGTATTATAAGGTAAAGCAATTTGGAACTATAATATTGATGCGGCTACAATGTATTTTAATTAATTTTATTCTATATTTGTGATGAAGCTTTTTATAAATATTAAAGAAAAAAAACGAAATAAAATTGTTCACATATTTTTATATTATTTATTGTCATGTAGCTTTATTCTTTCTATTTTTTCAGGTCGCTGCTCGTCGCTCAAGGGATCACCGACTCCAGGAGGTCCGCTGTCTAAAGTCACGCCAGGAGCGCGTCAAAAGGACAAGCACCACGTTTTCAAAGAGTACGAAACCTCAATCGAGGACTGTAAGCTTTGGGAAAGGATACATGAACTATTTACCTACCACATCAGTCGCTTCGTCGAAGGACAAAAGGGCTCAATAGTCCCTGGGGCCCACGAAGGTCCTTCAACCTCCTCAATGGGTCCTACGAGAGCATTTAATCCGCCGCCCCTGGTCTTGAATAGTTGTTAAAATAAAAAAGAAGAAGATCTACAGGAGGAAGAACAAACAACGGGGGAGATTCTCATCACTTTTTTTCCTAAAAAATATATATATTTTGTATGTCAACAAAAAAAAACATAGCTATATAAAAACACATTTATATAATTTTTCATTTAGATTTATTTTCTGTTGGAGCTTATGACGACATTATTTGATTAATTGATGAATACTACATTAATAGAGTAGGTTTTTTTGTCAGGGGCAATATTAAGGAATTAAAAAAGCCGGGCATTTCTCTGTTTTAAAAATTGATGAAAACGCCACTTTATATCATAGAGATATATATTATACATAATATAGAGTTGTTAAAGAAAAAGAACGTGATTGATTTAGGAAGGTAGTTGGTCTTCATGGTGTCGATTTTCAAGAGCAAATGATTTATTTGTCGCGCAAGTCCATCAATAGAGCAAAAGAGGCATATCTACAAAAAGAAATATATACAATGCGCGAGTTCACACGTATATTATTTCTCTTAGTTATAATACATATATTTAAAGACTTATCCGAGGCTCTCATATCTTTCTGAGCCTACGATTGCTGAGCCTAGAAAAAAAAATACTTAATTTTTTGGCGGTTCATAGGAAATAAAAAAGGTGTAAGAAATAAAGCAAAGAAAAAGTATATATCTAAAAAGGTATTTCAGTAATTCCCTTTATATATATATAAATATATATACAAGTTCTTAAGAGGCTCATGTTGTATATACATATCTCTATGATTTCTTCGTTCAATCACCTTTCTTTCATACTCATTTGCATATGTAGATTATATCAATCAAGGGCAATTATCGTACATTGTATTGTTGTTATTCTTACTTTTTATGATAAGGGCAGGAAACAATTCATTAAATGCATACATTATGTGATCATTACAATTTTTTCTTCCTGCACCCACCCCCATCCGTCTTATGACGATTGTAGTCTACATTTATATATCCCATACCCGAAAGCTTCTGGCCTTTCCCTTCGCCGCCTAATATTGCCCGTAATTATCCTACAACTTCGCTTTTCGAAGTAAAATCACTCTTTCTACAAAGTAATAAAAAAAAAATTATACTCACACCAACAAAGTGGGGTTATTCATTTACTTAATAATAACCAAAAAATTTAACGCACATCTTTTTAACATTTTTTCTAAACAATAGATTTTTAAAACTCTTGAGCATTCTTACTATTATAATCAAATTTCTTCAATTGCACTTTTATTCTTTCTTTTTCTCATCCATTATTTTTTTAAATAATTTCCCTCCTCCTTTCAAATTGTCAAAAAGCTATGCTTTAGTTCTTAGTTTATATTTGCCTTACCTTAGTGATCAATTCAATCATTTATTTTTTCCCTCAATTTATTGTCAATACATACAATAACTTATTTATATATGCATATAAACTATACACATTGAATAACAAGAATTAAATAAACTTGATGGAGATTGTTATTAAGAATATATATAAAAGCAGCAATAAAGTTAAAAATGTGTTCTGTTTCTTATCATTTTCATGCTGCACATCTTTATTTTCACAAAAAATAATAGGTTTTTGTTTGCCTTCATACTCTAGTTAAATATGTCAGATATATATATATATATATATATATATATATATATATATATATATAGTCTTGTATAAATTCAACAAATACTAAAACTTTATATCTATTACCGAAAGCAAATGGTTTGTTGTAGAAAAACTTTAAATAAAAAATGTTACCGTCTGCTACCGACTATATAGGGGTACATTCAAACGCTTCCATTATGGGTTTGGCGTTGCAGAGTGTAGGGCCGCTATTTCAAATAGCTGCAACAGCACTGGTGACGAATGTACCCACTGCCTTAGGGAGAGGAGATCGGATGAGGCTGGCAATCTAGAGGGGGAAAATCGATATTTCCTTTAAATGTTTAGTAGTTTTCTACATTTGAACATAATTTTACAATACTTACGCATGTAAATGTAAATAACGGATATGAAACATAAATTTATTCCTTACATTTATAAGTTGAGTACAAAATATGCTTATGAATACTTAACTTAATTTTCTAACCATATTTAGAAATTTCTTGACAAAAAAAATGTTGTACAATTTTTAAGTTGAGTTAGGTTTTATTCATTTGTTCCTCTCATGCTTTATTTTTTGCATATTTTGTTGGATATAATTGCCTACCTTTTTATGTTAATAAATATTTAAAGTTAAAACTAGTCTATTGATTCAAGGATCTAGATTTTTTATACAATTACTTGGAGTTTTTGTAGGCAAGTATGCTGATTTATTCAATAAAATCTATTGCACTTGCTAATTCATTGTAATATAAAAATTATCTTTATATTTGATGCACACCATCTTTATTAGGGTTAAACACCATGAAATACAAATATTTCGCTTTGAGATAAAGTAGTTTAGCGTTGAGTACGGTAATTACGGAATCAGAAACTCACTTTTTGAATATTATAATTTTTTCAAATAAATTATCACATGATCAATGACAAATATATTTATTTTGATAGGCTATTTGGGGCTTTATATGAAATATAAAACCTTATTATTGTGAATGACATTCATGGCAGAAAACCCTTCTAACAGGTCTTAAATTGTACATACACCATTTAGCCGTCTTTACTCCTATTTAAAGGGATTCTTTAAAAATGTATTTTTTATTTTTCGGTAATTTTAATATTCTATTAAAAATAAAAATAAACCACATAAACAATAACAAATAGATGGATTGGAACTAAATATGGAAATAATTACGTCGGAGCGTAAGAAAACCTCTTTTTGAATTAAAAGGGACATTTGTGGAAGAGAACCACGGCAAGAGGTCTTAAAATTTGTATTCGAAGTAGAACCGTCATTTATATTAAGAAGATTTTTTTTAATATTTTTTATCATTATTCTATATTTTTTGTATTATCTAACTCAATAGGTATTAGCTTGTATACTATTCATTATAACAAATGGGAATAATGATAAGGGTAAATATATAAAAGAGGATGGAATAGGATAGAGTGCAGATAGCAAAGCCCTTGATAGTTAACATTCGTTGAACAACTATTACTTTAACCATGTACGCTTTAGAGAAGTACTTATATATGTTCATAGGCACATCCAAACCTACACTCTTAAAACGGATTAAAACATCCCTGCCTAGCACACACATATGAGCGAGAAAAGGTTTTGTTTATGCCGTTCTTGGATGCTTTGCTTATCTCACTTTTAACATAGAACTATTTATTTTCCCACCACCGTTTTTTTCTTTCTTTTCTTTCTGTAAGAAGGTGTGGCCTACAAAAAAGAGATGGAAACAGGCGTGTGTGATGTTTTAAATAGAACTTATGGATTTTTTAGGTATACCTTTACTTTAAGTGAGAAAGAGAGAGAGAGAGAAATATGAGGGAAGTGCGAGTTGGGATAGTACCTTTTTTCGTTTATGACGAAGGTTGCGAGTATGATATAGCAGAATATACATATAGAGTGCCGAAGAAACAAATGTTGGCGCTGTGTTTAAGTCTTTAAAGCTGGTATGGGAGGAGAAAAGAAATGAGAAGGACTTTATTGAGACAGCTATTTCTTAGAAGGGGCATTCTAAGACGAACATTGATTAGAACTTCACGCACTGTTTCTTTAGAGGGACACTTCCTAGACGTCAACACTTTTTAGACTGGGATCCCATTAAAAGTATACCTTCAAGCATTTGTGGTCGAGCCCGCAAATGGTTAATAAACCACCGCCAATGGGCCATCAAGTTTCGCCGGAAACATTTGTGATATTTTTGGAGTGTCAAAATCCCTGTATTTGAGCTCTCGGTTTTCCATGGGGCATAATGTGTATATATTAGGGTTTCAAATTCACCGCTAATAGACCCTTGAGCTTCGTCTCTTGCTAATTTTTGGAGTTTCAATTCAACGCTAATGGTCCTTGGGATCCACCCCCCCCCCCCCTGTTATGATTAGTCTTTATGGTTCATGATAAAAGGATAAATAACAATAGATTGTAACTTAAATTGTAATGATATTATTTTACAATCATGAATAAAACTATCAATGTTAGTAATAGCTTACTCATGTTATTTCGAGGGACATGTTTGACACCTATATAGACGTTTTAGATTAGACCAAAATGGGAATGACAGGAAATTATTTCTAATATGAACATTTCTATACATACTTTGAAACTTTAAAATAAAATTTACATTCAGTAATCAAAATTAATACTTCTTTGAGTAAAGATAGGGTAAAATGAATACATACATTTATTATTACTTTTTTATATTTATTTAACTTAGTTTGATGGCATCGTTGAATATTTATCTACTTGCATCCCTTCTACCAATGTATTTTATTTATTTAGCTCCCGGATCAGCTCCAACCGTAGGGACTCAACTAATATCAACCAGTAATGAGCCCTCAAACCGTAGGGAACTCAAACTAGTATCAATCGGTAATGATCCCTCAACAGATAACCTTTGTTTCGGAATATCTGTATATGCATATCATAGAGATATAAAGACATAGAGAGCTTATTGGATTTTTCAGAGAAATACGTTTTTGTTACCAATATAAACAAACTTTTCTATCTCTATGATCAACTACTGATGACGTAGTACAAATTACTTGTTTATATTGGGGAATGGCCACAGCTGATTGATGATTCTCTGCTATTGAAGGGACTAAGCTCTCTATATCTTTATATTCTATGAGTATATACATAATATGCTGGTAGATCATGTAAACTTATTAATAACATATCTTTCATCCGATCCCTATATCGGAAATTAGATTATTAAATACAAACGAGCACAAATCTCCGTCATTGTTGTAATGGTCAATGGACATTTTGGCCTCAACCGGCATCTCTCCAAGATGGGAAAGGTTATAAGCCCAATTTGCCGTCTCTTCAAGAAAGAAGAAAAAATCCGTACCATCTGATCTTTGAGAGTCCGCCTGGAAGAGCAAAAAATGATGGCCTTGAGGGATAGATTGGGGAGTGACGTTTATTCTTTGAAGATTTATTTAAATGGTAAATATTAATAAAGTAATTTGTAGTTATAAGGATAGCTCCTTGATAGGTTGAATATCGACTGATACCGGTTTAGGTTCCGGTGAGGTGGATTCAATGAAGAAGCTAAACAAACCAAAAATATGTATTTATACTTGGTGTACACATTTGTTTTTACACGTTTTGTCGTCAGAGTGATCATTCATCTATGGCGAGATATGATGATAATAAATAAATATGAGTTCCTTCCACAAGTTTGAAGAATTTCTCCATGTAATTCATATTAAAAGTGTTAGGTGAAGTTCATTCAAAGAATATGACACGGATCGAGACTCACGAAAAGAGGCAATTTTATTTTGAAGGGTGATATATTTATTTCAAAATTAATGTTCACTCCTTAAATGGAAATCAATGCATTATTTCATAATGTCAAATATTTTTTTTTTGTAATTGAACATCACTCCTTCATACCTTCAGACAAAGGGCACAATAAAAAATTATCCTTTTTATCGTTATATATTTATTTTTATATATGAGGTGGTTCAACAAGAAAGCTGAAAATAATGAAAAGGAAAAAGCACTTTTTTAAGGTTTTTACTTCATAAAATGACGGATTTCAGAAGCATTTTACGGCCAGTCGCGCACGTTTTTACCCATGAATGTCCTTTTTATTTCGATAAGTAAGAATGATTTTCTTTCTGCTTTATTAATTGTTATAGGATTCAGTTCCACATGGCTCCGATATGATCCCTCAAAGATAGTCCCTTTTATTGCATATTATGCCTTAAAACATTTAAATAGGATTAAAATACTAAATATCATGCTCCATACGTAATATAGATATATCTAAGAAGGAAATATGACTACGAACGATTCAAATCGTTTGTTTTACCACCCCAATTGAGTAAAGGAGAGTAATAAGATGCTACAAAATACCATCATATATTTTTTATCTATTTACATTTTATTTCACCTTCCAATGTATTGTAATATAACTGATTGATAAGTGATTATTCCTTATATTTTATAAATAGCCAGAAAGCGTAGCTATATTTTATGGAAGTATACAAAGGACATAGAAAAGTCAAAAAACATATTGAGCAAAAACATAAACGTAAATTTTATAGAATTACAAAATAAAAAATTAGAGAAATGAGAAAATGGACAAAAAAGTATTGTTATAATAGTCTATATATCGTCTTATGGCGTCCTAAAGTAGAGTCCAATTGATCAAGGAGTATATAAAGTTTGGGACAATCTTAAGATTGAAAGAAGTTGTTAAATTTGCTCTTTAAATATAAATCAGGCTCTGTGTAAGACCACTTTATGAAATGGATCATTATAAAAAAAGTATTTTATGACCCAGCATTTGGATAACATTGATACCTAATAAATCATGTCTTCCATTTGTGATTGATACAAATGGACTCATAAAAATGATGTGGCAGCCAAGAATGCCTTTGCCTTGACAACAGGCCCTCTAAGTCAAATAAAATAACTCGTTCTTCTGAACGAAATGCTTTTATCCTGGTATTGCTTAAATCCCCTTTTATGTTAAGGCCTTAGAAAAAAGTTGCGTCTTTAATCATATTATGTTTTATGTATGAATTTTTTTAGCTTGTAAAGAATATGATCGGGAAAATGTGTACTTGTTATAATCACCTTTGTAGGAAAATGTATTGCATTGGCTCTAGGAAGAAGAATCTGTTCTTTTTTCATCCATGAAATAAAATAATTTGCTAAAGCCGATTTTGAATATACTGGCTTCCATTTTGAAATTATTATAATACAACTTTAAAAATATATTTTTTCTTTAATATTCTAATGTTGATTGTATATGTTGCACAAATGTTAAATCTATTATTTGTATTTCTTGACCGGTCAATACTTGATATGTGTTTGGAAACTTGGAATTCTAGAGAATGAGAGATTCCAAGAATGCAAAACGATAGCCCAAGAAAAAAATATTTATTGCATGAACTTTTTAGGAAACTTGACCGTTAAGTCAATTTATAAAACAAACAAACATTGAAATTCTAGAAAATGTGATATTCTAAGAGAGTGATCGGAAAAGATAACTTAAGAAAAATATGTTTACTGCACGAACTTTCTGTGAAGCTGGATCGAATAAACCAATTTAGGAATATGTAAATATTGAAATTCTAGATAATGGGAGATTCCAAGAATGTATTAAAAAGAGATAGCCCAAGGGTCAATATCTACTGCACGAACTATTTAATAACTCGGTATTATCGATTCTGAACCCTAAAAATCCAAACCAGGGCTACAAAAGCATTATAACAATACAAAATCCGAACATCTTTTAATTAATATACTTCTGCCTAACTGTTTTCGAAAATGGTAATAACATAAAAGCCTACTGGCAGAGCACTTAGCCTCGGGGGATCTCACCAGGGAAGAAGATCTGAGGAGGATCTTGATATCTGGGGCAGTTCGGCCTCAGCATCAAGATTCCATGGACGTCAGGAGAGCAGTGGAAGCTTGCTGGAGAGGTGGTGAAGTTCTAACCATCCTGCTATATGAATACAGCGAAGGGCCTCAAAATGCTTTTACGTTTTTACAGAAAATTATGATATTTATTGTCTTGATTTTTTATTTGTCCATTTTGTTGTGGGGGGTTTTTGTGAGTTGTTTTACCGTTATTTATTTTATTAATGTGAGATGACTTTTATTTTGTGCAATACCTTGAAACTAAAATGTTTATAATATATATATCATATACAATTACACAAAATATCAATAAAGTAAAAAAAGTACTTATGACTAATTAAGATACGTAGAGTTATTTGAACAATCCACCTACAAAAATGATCATATAAAGAAGTACAATTTCATTCGACAAACACTATTTAAAAAATCTTGATTTGAAAAATTAAAGCCCATTTACCAATCCAAACCCTCATTTCGATGATGGTTACAAAACATAGCATCCGAAGGGGTACAGAAACTTTATTTTATTATTATAATTCCTCATCTCTTCTGTTTATCGATTTTTCATTAAAAAATATAACACTTCAAATATAACTTTGAAGGACTTATATTTAACATAAAGGTTCTATATACGCTCATGGCTCTTACGGTGTTTGAGGTATAGGATTTTTAATCAACCAAATAATATTGGCAAACATAAGGCTTAAGGAAAAATAATGATTTCTTGGTGATAAATGCAGGCAAATATTTAAACCAGTTTGTTTAATATACTGCAAGAGTTAGTTCCCTACGGCAAACATTTTCAGCTCTGCCTGGGCATCATAGAGATAAAAAGATATGAAAAGCTTATTCCTTTCAGATGTATTTGTGTGTTCAAGATAAACAAAGTAATTTGTACTACGTCATTGTAAGCTGATCATAGAGATAGAATCTCTCTATGACCAGCTTACGATGACGTAGTACAAATTACTTTCTTTATAGAGGACACACAGAATCAGCAGAACGATGTTTCTCTGCTATTGAAGGGAATCAGCTCTCTATCTTTTTATATCTCTATGCTGGGCATGCCTCCTTAACTAATTCATTTTAAGAAATGTATTAAAGATTATATATTTGGAGTAGTTCAAAGCAGAGTTGAAGACTCGGATTTGGACTTGCGGGACTCTAGGAATCGTCACATTTATATGATAACTCGTCATCAGTTTTGTTCGGGCTCGGAATCGGGACTCATGAATGGTTATGATAAGGATTCAGTCGCATGGACTCTTATTTTGTATGTTTTGTGCCCAGCTAAAATATATATGTATATTACATGTTTTTAGAATAGTCATTCAAATGGCATGAGTGCTTTGAAAGGTATCTCGTCCTTAAAGTGTTATCGATATTTGCCCTTCTGAAGAAGAGTTTACATAATTACTAAAATATTTTTGATTATATACCACTTTATTAATTCAAAATAGTTTTAGTACGTCAATTTCAACAGTTTGGCAGCTAATAACTTTTATTTGATTAAAAGAAGAGAATGAATATTGTTGATAGGACTAAGGCCTTATATTTGAATAGTTGCATGAACTCGTATAAGTATGTCTTTAGTTGTGCCTACACGGGGGGAAATATCTGTATATCAGAATCGTGAAAATAATGAATATTGGACCCGGTAATAGCAATTAATTAATTTTTTTAAGGTATTTGGACTTGCTTATACATTAAAAATGGTCTCTAGAATAAAATTCACTTCAAGACACAGTACTCGTATTGGATTTACGGATGAATTTTACCTCGAGCTTACTCCTGCAATTTTATAAGGTGAGGAACCCCAGTTCTAAGGTTCTTTTAGAAATATGATCTTAAAATTAAAACTAATGGGGGATGGAGTTTCTCATTCAATTAAAGTTTCTCGTTTACGGGAAAACCAAAAAATCTTGGCGACATCACAACGTCATATATCTATATATATATATATATAGCTTTAAAGTAACTAGTTGGATGGAGTTTTCTCATTCAATTTGGTTTTCGTTTTCGGTGAAATCCAAAAGTTGGCGTCATCGTCGTCAATTTATACAAGATTATTCGTTATATATAGATTCAGGACTTGTTGACGTTTCGCGAAAAATCTTGTTCTTTGTTCGTTTGCCGTCACCCAAAGTTTCGTTCATCGTTATCGTTTAAAATTTAATCGTTCGTCGTTCATCGTTCGCGCATTTTACAAATAATATTTTTCCCATGAAAATTGAAATATTTGTTTTTTACACCAAAAACGTCAACAACTATAATGCTTTTCTTGTCGTTCGTAAAAAACTTTTTTTATTAAAGCCTAGATTATTTGTATCTTGATAGTACACTCGAATATTTATGATGACTAAAATTTCTAAACAATAATTAAGTATCAGTTTATGAATGTATCAAATTTATTAACAGGTAAGTATATTGATGATAATCATTATTTAAAAAATCTTATTTTTTAATTCAAAATGTAACTTGATAATTAAGAATAACACACTTGAGCTGTATCCTCTACAGAATGATTGGTTGAAAGAAAATGAGTTTTTGTGATAATTAAAATCTGTCATCAGATTGAAATTAAGCCTCAAATAACTCGGGGCTATTGAGGTGTGAGCTTCAAGTCAAAATTAAGAATATAATACTAAGAACGCTAAGTTTATGTTCTCATGGACCTAATCCATTTCATGTCGGAATGTACTTCTCTGTTATGTATATTCATAATAATTCAATAGAGTCCCTTCTCACACCTTACGAATTAATTTTAAAAATGTTCAATCATATATGTCGGGTAATAAATCTCACTTTGACGATAAGTAAAAGAAAAATATGAAATCATAGTTTCCAACTGACAAAAGTGTTTACTGCGAGAACAACACCATCCATTTATAGTGACCATCTAAGGTAAATCAGAGTTTATAATAGTGACCATCTAAGGTAAATTAGAGTTTTTAACTGACAAAAGTGTTTATTGCGAGAACAAAACTGGTTTTTGATAGTCGCAATTTTATGTATATCAGAGTAGTCCATGCTAAGTTTATAATTATATCATAATATACTGTTTGTACTTTTAATGACTACCATTATTGTTTTTGTATCCATGGAATTTATAAAAGTCATTTTTTCAAATATAAGTTTCATACAAAGAGACGTCTTATATAAGCAAAACAAAAAAATGATCTTTTAAGTTTAATTATTACGGTTGTATTTTTTCAATGGGTTATTATTTTTGTGGGTTACGTGGATTTTTATTTGTAAATAATGCAATTGCACATTGTTTACTTTATACAGGAATTCCAATAATCAGTCTTAAATACTTTTATCTAGGCATGGGTGGCCATATATTGTGCTCTGACTGTTAATGCACTTCCTGTCAAAAAAAGTTAACACGTCGCAAATATGAGGATTAATGACAGTTTTGATAAAGCAATGACTTTTATAATGAATGGGAGCAATTCCTAGGTTTATAAATAAATAATAAATGCCAATGTATTTTCATAAAATAAACGCAAGTTGTATACATTACTTTAATTTTGTGTACATAGAGACTATAAATACAAAAAGGCTTATTTTATTTATTATTTTACGTAAAAAGATAGATAGACGTATAGATCCAAACATATATATTATTTTTACAATAAATAGGAATATATTCAAAAAGTAATAAATGTATGTAAAAATTTATTGTGAGTAATGAATAGGATAAATATTAACAAACATCTTGTGATCTTAACTATGAATGATTTTTCAATATATATATATATATATATATATATACTAGCGGATGTTACCCGGCGCTGCCCGGGATTTTTTATCTTGACAATAGAATGGAATGAAAAAAAAACACACGAACAATTTTAGTGATGTCATAGCATGTGATTTTTCATATTAAAATAAGTTCCTTAAAAGTCATCATTGGGTATTTATTGCCATTTTTCCCGTCTTGTATTCCTTAAGGCTGGGTATTTAAATATCGCAAAAAGAAGAAATCACACGAATATTTTAAGTGATGTCATCGCATGTGACTTTTCATTTTCAAATCAGTTTCTTAAAAAGTTATCATTGGGTCTTCATTGCCATTTTTTTGTTTTGTATTCCTTAAAGGGTGGTATTTAAACATCGTAAAAAGAAGAAATCACACGAATAATTTCAGTGATGTCATCCCATGTGACTTTTCATTTTCAATCAGTTTCTTAAAAAGTTATGGGTATTCATTGCCATTTTTCCGTTTTGTATTCCTTAAGGCTTGGTATTTAAATTTCATAAAAAGTCCTTTTTTGAATCATTTCACAGGAAACATAGAGTGCCGAAGATATACGATGTTTATTCATGGATGTTTTTTTGTTGTTTACATTGGAAATAAACCTTTAAATTATTTGTGAAATTTAAAAAAATTGAGACTCTCTTTTCACCAAGTACCTCCTCCTATATATATATATATATATATCAGGAAAAGACCGGGACACCTTTTTTCGCTGCGACCAGGGCCTTAAATTTTTCAAGCCGGGCTGGGCCAAAGCCGAATATATATTTTCGTTCCTTCGACATTCTGAAGTGACGACGTTTTTTTTATAAAAGAATCTCCAAAGAATTAGTGACGACGTTTTTTAAAGAAAAGAATCTCCCAAAAAAAGGTGATGATGTTTTTTTTAGAAAATAATCTCCCTACAAAAGTGATGACGTTTTTTTTTGCGAAAATTATATTTTAGGAAATTCCTTTCCAAAAAACTGTCGTCATTTTTTTTTGGGAAATTATGTTCTAAATAAAATTTATGAATGGCAAACGAAATAAAATATTGAAGTCCCGGCCCTAAAACACTGGGACGGGCCGGGACGCTCAAAAACAGCCGGGACCCGGGCGGGGCCGGGTACCCGGTCGTTTCCTGATAGATATATATATATATATTTTTTTTATTATAGTTGAAAATAATTTATTGCTGTTTCACATTATACACATATGCATTACAATATAGAACAAAGATATAAAACAATACACACATATATAAAGCAAATGACACGACCACACAGAGGAGTATATGTGTTACTACAGCAGGAGTTGATCTAAAGTATTATACAATATTAAAGTTATCACTAATTATTTTTTCCATTTTCGAGCATTTCATAAATTTAAGGATACGTAGGTCTTCATCCTCTTCTTGCATGAAATGATGTCTCTCATAAGAGAGTGATATATATATATATATATATAAATTAAATATATATATATATGTGAATTGTTTGCAATTTTCAATGCAGACAATTTTCCAATCTCCGGCTTGTTCTCATTCTAACACGAATCCGAAGTGTCTTCATATGATAGATGCCTATTATAAATATATATAAATATACATAATATATATATATATATATATATATAGTATATCTATTTGTACAGCAATATAGAAGATCACCGTTTTGTAAAATAATAATAACAAAAGCTTTCCTTCTATAAATTATTCAAAAAAGTTTTTTGATTCTCCATCATGCTATATAGTACAATAACCACGTCTTATATGCTGAATCTGCATACAATTTTCTATTTATAGCATCAATTAATATTTCATGACTCATCTTACATATGTAAAAGGAGTCTAATGCATGACTGGGAAGTATTTGTAAATGCTATCATTATATTTGCGTTGTTAATGAAAAATGAGGTCATAAAATTTTATTATTCGGGTCGATTTTTCATATGGAGTTATATTATTTTATTTTTATAACAGTGTAGATGTAGATCTCAACAGTCCGCAACTGTGGGACAAACATATTCTTTTTTTACCTGCATCATTTTGCTTACATAAATTAAATATTTAAAATGATAAATATACGAATCTTTTCATAAGAAATATATCATAAGATATATCAACACTGAAAGTGAACTAATAGTTAAGACATTGTGCATGAAAGACACTTGAAAGGCCTATGGATGGTGAATTTAATAAGTTTTACTATATTTAGAATTACAATTAAACAATCCTTCACTGTTGTTTGATAAGCATCAAAAAATATTAATGACATATTCTTTCAGTTGTTTTTGGAGCAAGACTAATTTTAATCGATTGTATTATAGATTTAATATAAATATTAGTTATATTATCAATATAAGCTTATCTATATCCGAGTAGTTGCAACTCAATGGAAGCAAAAAATAGGCAATAAATATAAATTTCCCAAAAAATTAGTGAATAGTAACACATGTTTGGATTGTTTGAATTGATAATAGTTGTTTTCCTTACTGATAGTTTATAGACCAACGTGATTGTCCTTATTCTTCTCCCCTTAATTGGTAGTTTTGCCTTCATGCTCTCTGATAGATACATTCCATATATATTTTACACAATATCTCCGTGTATTCATCCGATCTGGACTCCTCTATCCATAAAAACACGACAACACGCACACATTTTTAAAATAAGTATTTTCAGCACACATTTGTAACATATACATATTGCTTCAATAGACAATATTGTCAAATTATTGCTCGTGGGAAGAATGTACATATATTTAGGCTAACATGAATGAAAAAGTTAACTGCATTAATACATAAATTATAGTAAATAAAAAAGTTTCACTTCATCAGGTTCTTATGCCAATATATCATTGATGGGATTAAATGCTCTCCTTTGTAGGAAAACACGAAGATAAAACGAAATCTTAAAATTAGTTATTTCATGTATTAATACAGAAATTTGATTGAATGTTCGTTTCTTGGACTAAAATCTACTTCATTCCTGAAATTCATTTGAACAATGAGAATTATACCAATTATATTGCTCAAATTACAACAGAGTTAATGTAGGGCATCCGTTTGAAGGGATCATTAAATATTTTTCAATACTCTCTCCCCAACACTAGGAACTGAAAAGAATAGTTTCAAAAATATAAAAAAATGCTGTTTAATTTTGTTAGACATACTTTTTTTTTTGGATATTTCAATATCTATAATAGATGAACGACTGCATGACATGTTTTTGAAGCGATAATGTTTTGGTTATGTATTCGACATCTAATTTCATGTACTTTACATCGAAGGAATTTTTTTAACAACAATGCAAAACAATGTTTTTTTCGGTTAAAAACATTTTATTCGGTAATCCATCAAAAATGTATGCAGTGTAAAAATAAAATAGATTATAATTATATACTCTAAAACAGCAAACAAATACTATATATTGAACATTTTAGTTCACATTTACAGCCCTAAAGAACCTTATACAAAAGGACGCATTATTTCATACATTTGTTTAAAAACACAAAATCTCAGGGGAGCTCGATAGCCGTGCGTGTTAAGGCGTGTTCAACTCTCATTGTTGGGGCGAGGGTTCGAATCCCGAGAGGAGATGGTCATTTTTGGTCTACCTCATTGATAAGATCCTAGGTTTGATAGACTAATTTTAATGCTATAATGCTGATTATATCCTATCGGATGCAACTCTATCGAACCATATAGGCCAAAAAAAATCTCTTTTTATAGTCCTTTTTTATAGCTTTCATGTAATGTTTCGATCTTGCGGGCACATATTTAATTGTGTCACCAGCCCATTTCCACCAGGCACTCCTAAATCCGGGGTTTTAATGGAGAGAGTAGCGTGGCGAGCAGAGGCACCAATCATAATACATAAAAACAACTTTCTCCCATCGAATTTTATTGGCCCTGCAGAGATTTAAAAAAACTATTTGGATCTCATTTGAAGAAATGAGTAGTCATAATTCTCCGTCATGGATAGAATCCTTCTTTTCCTTGGTTTAATGAGCCATGAATAAAAACAGTTTTATTTGGCTAGTATCATGGAGTTTTTCGAAGAATGTTTTAAGACTGGACAATTCATTCAAGGAGAAAAATATTCTCAAAAACCAAATACTATTCTTACGAGTTGAGAATAATTGCAAAGCTTTGTCATTAGGAAAAGTACAATAATTCCGTTTTATATAGGCATGGGTGCTTTTACTAACCAAGCTATTTGGAGATCCCTTAAAGAAACACAGGAAGTCCAAGCCCATTTTCGACTACAAAAAGGGAATGAAAGCATACGATATGAGAAGGAAAATCCATTATTGGATCCAATAATTAATTATTTTGTCAAATACATAAATAGACTCAAGACAAAATGGCGTAGGCTCTGGTAGCCACCTTCCCGCTCTTTTTTGAGCAAATCTTGAAGATCAAGACTGCCATTCGTGTAAAGAAGTAAAAGATACATCCTTCAAGTTCTTCTCCGTATATGGTAGTGATGAATATTAGAGTATTAGTTGGATCTCTGTTGATGAGGAAAACAGCAAAAACTTAAGAGAGACTGCAACTTCATATCATTATCAAGAAAAGTTGAGAGTGATTGACATCACTCTCCATCTCTTGGCATTATTAAAATTTGAAAAGCGTGATGTATTATTAAAAAGTTGTTATTTTTCACAAAACCCATTTTGGGGGAAGGACAGGGACAGAAAAAAAACTTATTTTTAAGTATCATATAGAAAACGAATTTTCCAGTGAACATCCAATAAAAAAAAAACACGTCTTACTACTTCTTAATCACCCACAGAAAATTTGGTCATCTCAAAGTTCAAAAAACTTAAAAACTCTAAAATCAGTGATTGTCTTCTGTTTTAATGTATCTTTCTAATATTTTTCTGTTTTTTGCTATAATATTACGTTTTGTCCGTTTACTGTGATTTTATGTTTTGTTTTAGCATTACTTTTTATATGTTCTATGTAATTTGATGTTTTTAAGGTCTTAAAGAGGAAAATAATTTAAACTACAATGTTTATTTATGTTTGTTTCAACACAGCACAATTTTCCTTTTTTAATTTTGTTGATATATATGTGTATATTGTGTACGTCGTATATATTAAAGAATGAAATAAAGACCTTGCTGAAGGGGGAAAATCTAACTCGGCAATTTTAATAATCGGCAAAAAACGTTTTTGGCGAATAAAATAAACATGGTAATGACACATTTTCCGGGAGATTGCAACCCAAACAAAACACTCCCTGAGCTCTCAAAACTATTCACTGTAAATTTCGTCAAGATCTAATGAACCGTTCGGGAGATACAGGGAAACGAACGAACGAACGAATTCGTTTTTATTAGTATAAATATATATATTCCAACATTGTATAGACATACATTTTTATGCATAATGAACATAAAAAATATAACGATGAAATCACAAATTTTGACTAGTAATCTAGAAATATTGTGGAAGAACATACTAACACTAAGCAATTCAGCAAGACGATTAGAACTAAAAGTATTAATTCCTCAAATAAGTAAAATCTTCCCCTACATGTGGGAACGAGACTTTTCTCATTCGGTTTTTCAATATATAATTTTTTTAGACTTAGACACTTCTAAAACGGTTTCTTTTCTGAAACACTCACATTAAGAAGGAATTGTCTTATATCTCCATAAAATATATACCCCATCTGCAAATATTGGATAAATATAGAATGGCCCACAAATATACTTTGAATGGTCTCATATAGTAATGGTATGTGGGGTTTCAAACTGTCAATCGGCTCTATGGATATGCAAGTCACAATTATGACATTTTGGGGTATAAAAATCAATCTCCAACGGGCATCGGGTCTTCAAATATATCATAAATATGACATAATAAGAATATTTTGTCGAACCATATATGCAAAAAAAATACTGCTTATAAAATGCCTTTTAACATTAATCTTAATCGAATTCATCAAATTAAACGGTGTTTGTTCATCTTTCAAAATGTTTGGGACAACTTTGTTTGGTATTCCGAAAAAAAAAACTAAACTCTACTTTATAGGCTATTCACTTCGTATTATCGAGTGCGAAGGCCCTATTGGATCAAACTGTCGAGGAAGGAAACACTGACACGGCAAGACTTCCGTCCAATTTTATCTTTAACACATCATGCTATTTATATGCGTTCAGAAAAATAAATAAAAATTGAAAGATTATAACCAAATAAAAAGCAGATATTGTAGTTGTACAAAACAAACATGAATCACCTTTAAAAAGTTGCTACAATTTTCTAATATCATTCGCTTTAATTTAATAGATTTTTAATATTTGTTTAATATCACATATTATAGGTCCAATTTAAGTCATTTGGCTTAGTAAAGATCCCCTATTTAATACTATATGACACCTTTATTGTTGTATTCAAGTTAGAAAAATGGGGGCTTTTTTGCTTCTTCATTATAGGAATGGCAAGTAGCCAAGTCTTAAGCCTTAAACCCATCATAGCCAAAGATTCTAATTTTACGGAGGTCTGTATCATTACAATAACAATAGGCTTTGACTTGCTCCGACTGTGGATAAATGGAATGGACAGGTCTGCCTGCATCCTTGCTACGCTCAAAAATATACATACGCAATGAAGAAAAGAAGCTTTATACTATTCATCTTTTGAAAAGCTTGCAAAATATGTGAAAAAAACAGTAAAAGTACTCTATGATGTACGATGTATACTTTTCGTGGTTTCGCATAACGAGCTTTTGGCTCACAGTAAATATTGTCTATAAGAATAATCTGCAAACCTAAATGAAGGTACTGATTTTGATCAGATGAAATTGCGTTAAGATTGAATCAAATGTATACATTGTTCGTTCATCGTTTTGTTTTCCCTTATTCCCTCAAACGATTCATTAGATCTTGACAAAAACAGTTTGAGGGCAAGGGCTTAGTTGTGATAGAACTTTCTTTAAAAGTTACTATCTTCAGGTTTATTTTATTTTTCCAAATCGTTTTGTTTTGCAATTTTTAAAATTGATTTACCTAAATACGTGGATTACTGAGGGGTGTAATTGTTTTGTTTTGGGACCATTTGGTATTCCGGAAAATTCGTTTTCCAAATGTTTGTTTTACGCAAAAGACGTTTTCTTAGATTTTTAGGCAATGGTGCGTTAGATTAAACAAAATTTATCTAGAGGGTTTTGGGTGTTAAGAAATAATATTTTTATTTTGTTGATGTGTCCATAGAAAGTTTTTACTATAAAAAATCGATCTGATCATTTGTTTGTTCATCCGTCCTCTTTTCTCATAAACACAAAATTTTATTGATATAATTTTTCTATTGATAAGTTTTGAGGTGGCAGGGAAGTATTGGGGTCAAAGTGGACAGTGAGCAACGCCGGGTAACATCCTCTAGTAAAGTTATAAATATATATTTTTATAATTTTATTTTATTTCGTTTTTGCTTTAGTCCCTTCGTAGCTAGAAGTCCCTTGACAGCTTTCAGAAGGTATATCTGGTGGCACTGCATGCTTTTATAGGTCGACAACGTTGACCCCGTCTTTAATCATCTGCCCTTAGATGTTCGTCCCTCCTCATCCATGCAGATCGACCTAAATAAGATTTTTAGAATTTACCATTCAAAAAAGATTTTTATATTTGTGAACACAACATCTTCTATTTAATTGTTGAATAACATAATGGTCAAATTTAATAGAAAACTAGAGGCCTATACACTCGAGAGTGCAAACCTCCGCCGTCATGACCTTCCGAGCGGATTTGTCACGACGGGGATAGAGAGACGGGGGGGTTCCCCTGACGGATTCCGAGAGGAACGCTCCCGGCACCCAATTTCACAGCACAGCGACATCTATTGGCAGAGTAGCTACTTGAACATTTAGTAGTATTTAGCTCATTTGGCGCCTTAATTCTGCACTCAGAGATGCCAAATTTAATCACTTCTTCTTTTGCACTTCCAACAACTCCACAAAATTTCATCCAAATCCGTTCAGTACTTTTTGAGTTCCTCTACAAAACCAACACCAACTAACAAACCAACAAACGCCAGTGAAACAATATACCTCCTTCGTCGAGGTAAATATCTAACTTCTTGTTAAACGAATGTCAGAGAACACGTATACAAAAATCAGTTATCTTTGAGGCTGCAATTAATATTTCTTCATGTAGAGAATGGGTAATTATGCCCATTTTTTCTCAGAAGTCATGGAGTAAATTGATAACCTTTACAACATGCTCTATGGCATCAGGAAACACCTAAAGAATAACCATTTTTTTAACTTTTTACATAATGGACTACAAAAATGAAGTTTATATATCATAGCTACACAATTTTCAAATATAAGTAACTCTTTAAAAGCTGATAATAGTTATTTCAATTATAATAGTTATTTTCTAGTTCCATATTGAACATCTCAAATACAAAGGGAAGATATTCTAAAACACTGGTGGACTATTATTTTATTTTAAGAATATAGATTCTCCATAAAGTAGTTGTAGTAAATAAATTTATGAAAAAGGAATTTGATCTATATTTGAATCTTCCCATAACTCCACGGCCATTCAAGCTGGGATTTGACGTGTAAAAGCTGAGTATCTTGCAATCGCTGCAATGAATAAGCTCGTATATCTGTGAATGGCCTTGTCCTTCCTTAATCCCCGACCACAATTGTTTGGAGTTGAGGAGTACAAATTCCACAGCTTTCAAACTCATCAATATTGAATCATCCTTAAATATATTGCAGTACATTTTTAGTAATAAAAAAACTGGACTTCCTGTTGAGTTTTTTTCCCCCAGTAATTCATTCCCCCATGATTTTGTTATTTGTTATAAACTTGATTTTGTTCATTTTGCACATAATTCAGGCTTAACGATTATTAATGCATGCTATGGGGGAAGCAGTTCAGGAGATGATGAATGGCTTGCATGCACATTCTATTTATGCAAAGTTCTACAGCTTGCTGTTGTGCACAGAAAACCATATATACGTGTCAAAAATAATGTTCATCATACCTACATGATATGTGCAAAAAAAGAAGGGTTGATTCATTCAATGTATTTATATTTCAAGATAAGATTGAAGATAAGAATAACATATATAGTTATATATATAATATTTATTTGATGTCACATATAATTGTTCGTAGTTCTATTAATGACGACGGATTATTTAATATACTGTGACAACAGTTTTAACAACTATTTATATCTCATTTTGATTAGATATTATTGTAATACTAAGTATTTAGTTGCAAATAAGCATTGATGTAAAATGTTGAGGGCCGCAGTTCGAATGCCCAGAGGGAAAGGTCAACCTCTTGATCTTAGGTTCGATAGACAAGTTTTAAGGCTATAATTCTTATTTATATCCCACTGATACAATTCTATCGAACCAAATAGGCGAAAAAAGTAAGAATTTAAAGACAAAAAAAATAAGAAGATTTTTAAAAGCAATATAAAAAATATTATTTTAGGAGAGATCAGTTGATTATTTAACCTTCTTTACAACAACACATATGTATACAACAATTATCCAAATGTAGTATAATGCGATTATATAAAACCCCCAAAATTAAGGTAGGGATGCGGGCTCAAAGCAAAGTAATGTCGAGAGTTATACTTTAAGACAGCAAGTTGGTTCTTAATTTGTTGGCTGAAGATGAGGTAATTGATTGGTTTCTTATAAACAAAGTCCTATATGAGGCTTCATAGCTATCATGGAGGAGAATTTCCACCGTTATTAATAGCTTGATGGGAATAGTAATCAAATTTATAAGTTTTTTATTAAAATAAATTTATTATCGTAGGCTATTAGCATAATAGTATTTTTATCCCTGTAATATACTTTAGGAAATCCTACCGACAATTTACAATCTTTGCCTCATTCACCCTCTGCGGAAGCCATTTTGGAATTAGTCTTTATGTCATTAGAACAACACTTGGAACTTGGAGCCAATATTTATTCTTTTTT
>CP045901.1:13528780-13554065 GCA_013387185.1 Caligus rogercresseyi
GTAAATATTATCCCAACGCGACTGGTGTCGGACAAAGTCGACCCCTCATATAATGGTAACATCTCGGTGTTTGGTGGAAGTAAAATACCTACCGAGGACACATTCGCCTGCCCTTCAGCCTCAGAGGCTCTCCCACCAGAAACCTCACCTTCTTGATCACGGATTTTGAGCAACCCATTCTCGGATCACAAGCCTGTCTAGATCTTGTGACTAGTATGTCCATCCACAAGCCCTCATTCCTCTGCAACCAGATCCAATCAGCAGAATCAAACCTCCAAAGACTCAATGCAGAATTCGAGCATCTATTCCTGGATAAAGGTATGCAACACCGTCAGTCACACTACTGCTGTAGTCCACGTTAAGGATGAGGCAACACCCAGGTACCTGCGCGCTCGTCCCGTTCCGCTGGCTCTCCGAGACAAAGTCAAGGAGGAACGCCTTAATATGGTTAAGCGTGGTACGTTAGAAAGAGTGGAATCCTCAGAATGGGCATCTCTTAGTGTTACTACTGTGCTCAAACCGGATGGTAAAGTCTGGTCTGTGCGGATTATATACCCACACACTATCTCCTGTGGTCAATAAATGTGTGTACCCCCTACCGCACCTGAAGAGTTGTTTGCGACCTAGCCGGAGCAGAACTCTTCACTAAGTTGGATTTTCGTCACTGCTATTGTCGTACAAGCTTGAGGAAAACTCGAAGGACCTCCTCACCATTAATACACCTCTGGGCCTCATGTGATACAATGTCCTTCCTTAAGGACTGTCTTCAGCGCCTGCGATCGTTCCAAGCAGCACAAGAAAAGCTTTTCGGAGGCATACCTAACGTAAAAGTATATATTGACGACCTCCTCATCTACTCAAAGTCGAGCATGACCCCTGCCCACCCTACGCCGGGTATATGAGCGTATCAGTACTGCTGGAGCGCGTCTGAAGAAGGAGAATGCGTCTTCATGGGTAAAGAACTGACCTACCTTGGGTTCAAGGTCTCGTGAAAGGCAAATCTATTGACCCCGAGTTCGTTCGTCCTCGTCCTGGACTTCCCTACACAACCAACTACACCTTCCGAAGTCAAGTCCTTTATGGGACTCGTCCAATCTACGGCCAGTTCCTAGAAAATTTGTCTTCGGTAGCTGCTCCTCTTCACGAACTTACAAGGCAATATGGTGGTTTCATTGGTCAACGAAGCCGAGGTTAGTTTCAATAAAATTAGAAAACATGGCTATGCTGCCATCCTTGCCCATTATGATCCTTCTGCGCCATTGCTGCTAACTACCGACGCGTCCCCTATCGGTCTTGGAGCCATTCTGTCACACCCTATTGAAGGAGTTGAACGTCCTGTTGTCTTCGCATCCCGAAAGCTCACGAAAGGCAAGAAGAATTATTCGCAAATCGACAGAGAGGCAACAGGAATATCTTCGGCCTTGAACACTTCGAGCGCTACCTCCTTGGACGCAAATTTACATCAATACTGACAATCAACCCTTGAACTTCATCTTCAAACCGAAGAAAGAGCTACCTACTGTTTCACAGCCCAACTCTCACGTTATGCCTGCGCCTCACAATGTTCGACTTCGACATCCAACGTGTCAAGGCACTCTTTCTCTCGCATGCTGACGCATTTTCTCGTGGCCCTGTCGACGAGCCTGAGGCCTAACCCTGATGAAACCGACAAACTCATCTGTTTCGCACTTACTGATCTAAGCCCCCCTGAGAATGAGCTCCATGAGGCCGTAAAAAGAGATGATCTCCTCTCGAGCGTCATTCAAGCTGCTCACTCAGGCGACTGGTCCAAATTCCTCCCGGTCCTCTTATGAACAATGCAATCAACTCTCAGTAAAGGACGACCTAATGTTCTGGGGGATTCGCCTCGTTGTACCTTCTTCCTTACGCAGCAAATTTCTAGAAGAGCTGCACCTCTCTCACCGGGGTATCGTCAAAATGAAGGCTCTTGCTAGATGCAAGTTTTGGTGGCCGGGCATCGACGAAGACATCGAGGACAATGTGTCGACATGCAAAACTTGTCAAGAAAATTCACCCTCTCCTCCGTCAGAATTTACTCCCTTTTGAACCCTCTGTCCGAATGGGAACGAGTACACATAGACTATGCCACGATCAACGGCAGGATGTGTGCTCGTACTGGTCGACGCCAGATCCAAATGGATTGAGGCAACCTACATGTCTAAAACGTCATCGGTCCACACAATAAATCAACTGCTCTCATGGTTCTGCCGTTGGGTTCCCTCATACCATTCACTCAGACAATGGTCCTCAATTCGTGAACCATATTATTTCAAGCCAAGCTACAGTCCTGGGAGTGAAGCAATCCTTATCTCCACCGTATCACCCTCAGTCTAACGGACAAGCAGAAAGGGCAGTCCGCGTTGTAAAGACCTCATCAAAAAGAATCAATATTCCCCTCGACCAACTTCTCTTCTCTTACCGAGCGACTCCTCTGTCAGGAGGAAGTACCCCTCAGAACTCCTACTCTCTAAACCGCTAACGAACGCGAATCGACGGATTCCTGCCGCGCCACTCATCATCAATCCTCCTTCTCATCATCCTAATTCTCTAAATTAACACCCAACGTTGACGTCTGGTGCCGTTCCTTCAACAAGCGGACGGCAAAATGGATCCCTGGAAAAACTATCTCTAGTGTTGGCAACTCCCTTTGGTTAGTCAAAATTGACGGAGGCACTCACACCCGCCATATCAACCAACTTCGACTTCCGACGGTCTCGTTGATTTGGGGGTGGTTGTTTTTATTTATTTCGTTAGCACCCCATGTGCAATGTTAGTGACACACCGGACCCTTTCTTGCACGCGTATATGTCCTCTTGGCCCTTTTTTTTCCCTTTAAAGCAGTCCTTCTTCTCCTTCTGTGCTAACTACATGTGATAATAAAGATCCCTATATAATCCTCTGCGTATCCTTAATTTTTGGAGCCATCCGACGAGTACGGGATAAGATAATTATTAATATATTACCATATGTTTATACAATATATATATATATATAAATACGGAACGAAGGGGAAAGAATTTATCCACCGGGACAATTATGCCCTTCGCCGGCCTTTAAGCGGCCCTCAATCTGCCATTGGGAGGCTGTCCACGGCCGTTTATTGTTTCTTGAGGCCAGCAGGCCCACCGGGAATAGTCCCGGTACTCCTGTGGCACTCCGCCCCTGTATAATAGATAGAGAGATTGATGGTATATGTAAGATGGTATAATCGTTTTCCATTGACGTCATTGAAGTAGTCACACTGCTACATGTTTGTTTTATATTGATTGCCCAACCTTGGGTTCACCAATCTTATTAAAACCAGTTTGAGTATAGGAGTATCCCCCTTTTCTCACAGGCGACACAAGTGAACGTTCGCTCCGAAGTATGAACATAGAGATATAAAGATATAGAGATTGATTCCCTTCCATAGCAGAGAAACAGCGTTCTGTTGTTTTGTGTGTGCAAATTAAACAAAGTAATTTATAAGGCGACTCATCGTAAGCTGATCTTAAAATAGAATCTATGAATGATGAAGAGAATAAACTATCTACAGTAAGCCCTCGATATAACGACCCTCCTGTATAAGATATTTTTCGAACTTGTTCGTTATATCTGAGTATACCGAACTTCCTGAGCTGGCCGAACAAGCCTCAGTTATAACGAACTTAACTTCGTTTTATTTCTGAGTCTACCGAACCTTTTGAGTTCATGCCGAACAGCCCCCGAATATACGAGCCTAAGTTCGTTATATTTAGACTCGCCCGAATTATGAGCTTTTGCGGATCATGCGGTTTGCATTCATGCGGGATTATGCAGCAGAGGAAGACGCAGACGAATATCTCTGACTATCTTCAAGCTGGCCCCTCCCCAGTCGAGAAGAGGTCTGACAGAGTCTGAGACCAGCAGTGTGTCTGCGACTTCAGACCTCCTCCACTACTCTGCAAATGTGACCAGCAACTGTTCGTCCGTCACTCCTGCAGGATATACCTTACACTCCAGGAGCCCCCCTTTTAATAAATAAAACGAATTTCGGATAAAACAAACTTTCGTATATAACGACCCTGCCCCTCCCCCATATATGTCGTTATATCGAGGGCTTACTGTATATCTTTTTATCTGTATGTTGGGCCACACCGACGTATTTCTTCTGAGAATCTACAGCTCTCTATCGTTATATCTTATGAGTATGAAGGGAGAAGCTCTATATATGAATTTTGACATGTATTCATGAAAATATTTGTCACGAAAAGTTTGAAATGTTTCTTTTCCCTCCAAATCATGAAGTACGATCCTTACGGAGGAGAGCATTTGCCCTTAACTCATAGTAGTTTTTTAAGAGGGTCGTTTTTATTTTTCATTAGAAGTAAATATATGTTAGTATTCCTTAAACTTTAGTGCACAGGTCCAAGAATATTTTTGCACACACATAAGCTAAAATATTTATAAAACATTTTCAAAAGGCATATAATTTCTTAATATTTTGCCTCGGCCGTCCCCTTTTTTTCGTGTTGTGAAGTATCTGAGGCACTTTTTAAAGAGACGTTAAAGTTATTTTTAAAAAATAGAAAAGGGAAAAAAGAAAATAATACAATATATTTAGTTATAGCAGAGTTGAAGAAAAAAATTGAATAAACCTAGCCACATGCTACATTTTTTTTATACATGCAACAAAGTCAGCAATATTGAAGAAAACTAAGGAAATGCTTTATTTTATATATTTACTCACTAAACCTAAACACTAACAATCTTTGCAATGTTATTTTAGAATAATAATCCTTATGCTTCTTATTGTTATGATAATAATAATAAATAGTGTTAGTTCATAGCAACAAAATATAAATGTGAAGTCAAATCCTAGGAAGAATGTTTACTTTTCTGGGATCCTATGAATCCTACTCCGTTATATTTAGGATCCTCTACGTTAAGAATTCGTGTTCCCCTTGAAGTTTCCGGAGCTTCAAGAGCTATGCCCTGAACTCGAGCTCGGGGAGAATCCGGATCAATTACGGGAAAGAAGAAGGCAAACCTGACTGGATGGATCCGGAACAGGCCCGCGGGATGGGCGGGCCTGAGGGGGCCCAGGCCCGCCCACCCACTGAGTGACGTGGGCCCGATTTTTTTATGAATGTGCCAACTGTGCCCCCCCCCACACTGTAGGGCCCTCCCAAAAGCCTGGCCTGATCCGGAACTTTCTGTTTTACTGTGGAGTTCCAGCACATATAAGTTCGTAGAGGCCGAGGAGCCTCTAGTCATGGAAGAGTTCGAGGAAATCTTTAAGGCTGAGCCTATCGACGATTTCCTTACCCATCGGATGAGGGTTGGACACTACTAGTGTGGCAATACGATACATCACTCGATTATTGTTGGCTTCATTACAATGCCGCTCGACAGTCTTCTAATAGGGAAACTCAACCCTAAGGAAGTCATCAAGCTCGAGCGAACAATGGAGTCGGAGATGGTAGGGAAGGATTCAGCTCTCTTATCGAAGTAAAGAAGATCCAAGGCGTGGAGTCGCCCCAAGAAGTTCAAAGACCCAAAGGCATCCCCAAGACACGTGACCACAAGTGTTCTACATTTGAATGGAACCAAGGAGGATAAAAATGCCCAGATGCGGGTGGAAGTGCAACTATAGAGGAGAGGTGGGTCTCTTCGCTTTCTATTGAGAGGAACCGAAGCCGACGACTGCAGCTGTTTCTTTCAGCCTCGTTGGTGATGAGGGCGACATAATTTTCATCGAATTCGTTGTTGATGGTTGTATAATTAAATTCATTATCGACCTCGAGTTGTATGAAGAAAACTAGACAATAGGGCAGTCTTCCCCCAACTTCTGGGGGTCTTAACCTCTCGACTCCTTTACATACGCCTTCATGATGAGACTGTCTGTTTCGGAACCTGATGGGATTTCTCCAAATTCAATATAAATTACTAGGAGGACAAAGCTACTGCCGAGGAAAAAAAGAGAGGCAAAAGTATAATGGAACCCTGAAGAAGTAATGAAATCACGATGTTTATTACAATATGAAGAGTTATTTATAGCACCATATAATTTAAATTGTTTACCATTTATAATACATATATATATATATATATATATATATATATATATATATAGGACTATTACGTATATGATATAATATATTCAGTTTATACCCAAATATGAATAACAGATTAATGTTCTTAGAGTTGTTATCCATTGAGTTGTTTATCCATTGTTTTTTTGTGTTATGATTTAATATATTTTTTTGCAAATAAATAGTAAAATCAAGTGAAGGTTGTATATTTCAAGAAACTCAATACTCCTTATTGACACGCATTCCGGTCCCTTTCTAATCGACACAACCTACCTTTACAAACATTTTCATTATGAGCCTGTCTGTTTTGGATCCTCATGGGATGAAGAAGTGCAGCTACAAATTTTAATACAGTGTAAAGGGTCATTTAAATTACTGTTTATTTAATAAAATACTTAAATAAAATTTTCTTCATAAATATATATTTTTTAATATCTTATATTTTATGTAAACGATTATAAATAAAACTAAATAAGTATTCCTTTCAAAGAAAAATTTGACAAACATGAATATTGGTTGAATTTATAACCGTACATGCCTTTTAGATGTATTGTTTTCAATTTATATTAGTTTATTACTTGAGTAATATTTTTTTCGCAAATCAATGAAAATAATAATCAGATAATTCAATTAAATGTTGCCTAGAAAATTATCAGTTCTCCTTCTTGACTAACAAAAATTACATCATACCAAGGATATATTAAGGGATGTTCATTTAGAATATACGGATCCGTAGATGAATCGAGGTATTGGATATTAGATGAGACATTAAGAAGTTTGAATTTAAACACCTACTACGAGAAAGAATCCAGTAAGTACTCGCATAGTATGTTTGTTTCATTATTTACATATACTATACAAAATAACACATTTTGATTTACTGATTAATGAGAATACTTTTATATCAATTATATAAAGATAAGACAAAAAAATATAAAAGGAATATAAGAATAGATAAATTGATTCTTTGTTGACCCCCTCAATTTTGCGATCAAAGATTTTTTAGGAAGACATTTATTAAAAAACATTGTTGTCATTTTTTATGACAGTAAGTGACTACTAAGTTCTACGCGCCAACTACTTTCAAATAACAGTACATACTATAAATAAAATGGTTAATTCTGGATTATTTTAGAAAATTTATTGGCATTTTTTAAAATAAATTACCGAAAAATATGCCTTGTATTGCCATGAATAAATAATTTCTTAAAATGAAAAGGTAAAACTATTTGTGTAAATTGGTTAGAAGTGATAGTTTGGGATGTGAACATTTATTAACATTTTTTATATGCCGCTTACTATTTCTGAACGCAGAGTTGTTTCCATTTTTAATCCTTTAAGAGTTAATCATAGAAATCCTTAAATGAAATTATAGCTCAAAACTATTTGAATGTTACTTTTTTAAATTGTCGATTACATTTAATGGCTATTATAGTATATATATATATATATTATATATATATATTGTTATATATTTAAAATGATATATATATATAATATAATAAATTTTCTTTTTCGAGAGTCATAGTAGTAGTCACTTGAAAAATTAACTTTGCGTTCACTTACTGTCGCAAAAAATAGCACCAAGATTTTTGAAAATATTATATTCCTAAGTTTTTCTAAAATCATTATTAACTAAAACGTTTTGTTACATACAACATAAGGTCGCAAAATGAGGGAGGGAACAATTTTTCTATCATCATTTATTCAAACGTCTGATCCGAAAAACCCTTTGATGGTCATGGAACGATATTATCAAATGAGTTTGCCATTCCAACGAATGAATAAAATATCTTCAAGATGAGCCTCCGTTAATCTTCCTCTCTTTGGAGAGTTAACATCCTTTAGGACAGAGAAAAGTCTTTCCACGTCGCATGTCACCATCGGAGCATTGGTCATCAAGAAGGTATTGGCATCATATTCTTCATTTCCTTTAGCACTATGCAAGGAACTTGCTGTTTCCATCATTGTCCTATATCCAGGATTCTTATCCAGCAACTCTTTCAACTTGTTGGCAAAAGGCTGCAGTGTGAGAGTGGTCTGGACCTCTTCTATTAATTTGAAGCTCTCGACCAGAGGAAGCCTCTCTTGCAAAGCCTTAATTGCCTTCACAAGTATTGGGAAGTTGTCTTTGATGACTTCAAGCTGAGTAAGGATCTCTTCATCTTCAAAGATTTCTTTGGCTTCAATTATTGCAGCACTGTCGTTCTTCAATTCCTCCACGAATTTCTTGACATTAAGAAAATTTCTTTCATAATAGAAGGCAGCTTCCAACCAAGTTCCCTAACGACTAATCACCGGTTCGGGCGGCAGCGGAATTTTGAAGGAAGCTGCGAAGTGGCGCTTTCTAATTGATGACTTCACAAAAAATTCTTGACTTCCGAGATGAGATGGTTTACTTTCGGAAATTGCGTCCTAGCGAGGTCAGCAACACGATTGAGAGCGTGAGCTATACAGGTAACGTGTATTAAATTAGGAAACTGCTGCCTCAGTCCACGACCAGCCTTGAGACAATAACTGGCTCCATCAGTGAGAAAAAGACGTAGCTTCTTATTAGCCAATTCACTTCCAAGGACTTTGCGTAAAGCCCTGATAACCGCTAACTGGAGACTCTGATTATTGATGGTAGTAACATCGCTCAGACCAATCAAGAACGGACGTTCCAGGGTGACTCCATTCAAAGTTCCAGCCATGATTGCGGTCATGGCCCGTCCTTGCGAATCAGTCGTCTCGTCAGCCTGTACAAAATATCCTTCTCCTTCAATTGCTCTTTAATCTTGGAGCAAATTGTTTCACATTCCTCCTCCATACACTTTGTTAGCGTTGTCCGGCTTGGAAGTCTCTTGCCGCAATGCTTCTCGAAGAAGTTGATGAACTCAGGTTGTTCCACCTTGGCCAAAGGGATGTTGCAGGCGATCATCATTCTTGTCAGATCCATGGTAAAAGTAGGGCGTGTAACCGATGAAGTCTGTTCCTCCAACTCAATAGTCTGTGTTTTGTTGAAGAGATCAAGATGTTTCTGGTGTTTATTGGATCGGACATGATGGAAGAGGTTGCTCCTAATTTTAATATTGAAGGATTTTGAACACAGCCTACAGCATAGAGATTCTTTTTGTGAGTCGTAAACCCACACTCTGTTCCCGCCGAGCTCGTGGATGAGACGGATCGGATCTATAACTTTGGGCATCTCGAATATCTGAAAGTAATAAAAACGTTAGTGATATAGATGTTTTTTGATAACAAATTAATTTGAAGCTATGAAACAGTATGATGATATAAAATTACATAGTCTTTTGTTTTAAAGTTCTTTAAATGGAGAATCATCAATTAAAAGATTATTTTCCATTCAAACAAGATAAAAAATAAACCAGCCAATAATCAAAACTACATTAAGTGCAATTCCATGCAGGTCAATTTAATATTATTTAAGGGTCACTACATTAAATAAGGAAAGGTTCTGCAGACATATTTGCTCAACCAAATCGGCCCATTACACTTAAGGTATCATTCCCTCCTCCAGTCTCCAGGAATGCCTTTACATGGAACATTCAATCATTTGCGGAGGCCAGTGCCCTTCCAGGAGGAAGGACTTGACTCTGTCCCTGCCTGAGGAGGAATGACTTGGACTCTATTGCTACAACACGCTACATGAGACCACAAGGAGCAATCCTAAATTGATGACAGATTTCTTGAGGGCAGCCAAGAGCCTGGGGTCCCTCTTCTGGTCACTTTTGGGTTGTGCTGAGACCTGCTGGAATCTTCCTCCCTCGCTTCTTCGAAACAATGCTTGAGCTGGACTTGAGGAGCCTCAAGATAATCTCTTGTTCAGCTCGAGACCCATGTGTCTTAGAAAATCTACCAAAGTTGCGCATAGATACCTCCCTCCTAGCAGATCTCATGTTCTTTGCCTTCACTCATTCTTTCTGCGCCCTGGGCCTCGGACATTGAATTAATCGAGAATGAGAATTAGTTAGCGAGTACTTACATCTATATGGGACGAAATAGAAGAGAAATGAAAAATCTCTGAAACGTCTCTGTGGATCCCAAACTGCACGTGTTAGATTTATATAGAATAAATTAAACAAATCTTCTTTTTTCCGTCCAGATTTTTATTTAGTTCATATAACTTTTTTTCTTCTTCCTCAAATGAAAACAAATCAGTGACAAGAAGATCATGGGTAGAAACTGTTTCGTTCTTCCTTTCTTGTTTGCATTTAATACTACATACTTCATAAAAAATAATAGCAAAATAATATAATCAGTTGGTGTACATGAAGAAAAGAACGGCCAAAAGCAACAATTATTTACAACTCGTTCAACAGCATCATTTGAAACCCATTGAAGCAAAAAATAGATGGAGGTTTGGTGTTTCCAATTGAATGAAGCCTTTTTTCTAGCACTATTTTCATTTTGTTTTGGCCGGAAAGGATAATAAATTACACTGTTAGGGCTATACCAATGTTTTTGTCCATGTTTGGTATAAGGAGAGGAACTTAATCAGGATTTACTGGATAATATATATTTTCCCCTCTCTTTTTTTGAAAAATACTCACATCATTCTCTATCATATTAAAAAACTTCATTGTTTGATGGAAGGTTCAATCCTTGCCTCAACACATAGGCGTAGGAGACAGGGGGCAGGGGGGGCCCCCCCCCCAAAATTCGTGTGAGTTCTCAAATTCGGGCAAATTGGTAGAGGTATTCGGGCATTTCAGTTGAAGACAAAAATGAAATTATGAAAGTAACCTGATTTTGAAGTATTACAAAATAAATCATTATATTGAATAGTATGAAATTCCTTTAAAGAAAATGTTAATCTACATACATAGCTTTCTTCATTCGGTTATTTTTTCACATATTTAACAGTTCCTGTCAAAATTCGGGCAAATTGAATGCTGCCCCCCCAAACCAAACATCTCTCCTACGCCTATGCCTCAACATATTATCCATAGATATGTTACCATGTATAAATGCTGTGGCCGTAAGCCACCCAGCCTCCTGCAGGGCCTAGCCACAGCCGCGGAGCGGCAATGGGCTAGTACAATATAAAAAGACACTATAAAACAGAGATGAGTATTCCAAATGCAAACAATAATTTGTGAAGAAAAAATATGTTTTTTCAAAAAAATATATTTGTATACATAAATAAATAAAAACAAAATTGATTGTTGTGGTCCATAAATAATGCAACACATTGATAAACATATAAATATTCAAATATGAATGTGGTCGTTATGTCTTTTTACACCCAAAGGCCTCCTTCACCCGCGCCCAACCCATTACTTAAGCATAAATGATTCACTTCAAGAAACGAGTACACTTAGATGTATATTATCCATATATTATCCTTACCTTTTCCCGGTCATTCAACTCTTAAGTGGGACAAATTTTAACCTGCTTGCCAAACATATTCCTTCACATCAAATACTTATTTCAATCGTGATTGGTGGACCAAAGTTAGTTAGTTAAGATTCCTTTTTTTGGGTGTGGGATGGATGCTATTATTTATTGCATTATTTATATTGACGTTTGGAAGACAAATAATCACAAAAAAGTGTTGATAAAATTCCTTTATTTACTGGCTCGATAAGATGGCGCTTAAGGATATCAAAGGATTTTCATTTACTGATCATTAAATTGTACTTTAAAAGGCAATTCTTTTTTTAAACATAGGCTATCTTGATTGATGTTTGTATGTTGTAAATAACTTTAAATTTTACCAATAAACAAGTACTTTATGATTTCGTTTCAATACTCCCATATAATTCAACTTATTCTTTGATAGTTCACATCAACTAGATTTTTAAAAGGTATAAAAATCTTATGAAGGGAGTTTTGAAGTACTTTTGTGAAGCATCTGACATTATTAAATACCTTCGACATGTGCGAGTACTTCTGTCGTGCATCTGACACTACTGCTTGTATATGTTTAGCAATGGATTCCTTTGACATTTTCGTCCACAACATTGGGATTGTCTACTCCCAAGATCAAGTATTGGTTGACATGTTGAACATGTACTCATGATAAACATAGAGGCTAAATTTTAGATGATTTAGATCCAGTATTTGCTACGACAAATTAATTTTTGTCTAGAAAAGGCGCGTAGACGACAATTTCAAGCAAATATTTTCAACATTTCAAGACCATATTAGATATAAGATTTATAAATAAAACATATTCAAATTAATGTAAATAGCACGAACACATTATCGGGTGCCTGTGTGGCATCAGCACAGATAAGTAAATCCAAGGTACATATACTGAAAACAAGGTACGGCCAAATGTTCAAGAAAGCTGACTTTTCGGTTGCCGGCGATTTTTAATAGCTTCAAACAAGGAATCAGTAACATTTTGTAACGCTATTCTCCCATCCATCAAAAATCTATGGCAACAAGTTATTTTTGACTCATCACAAATAATACTAAGATATTTCATTTCACAATTAATGAAAACATGAAATAAACATGCCATGACCTTCTATATACTTTGAGTACTCGTAATTCCATGTCAAATGAATACAACTCCCGCCTTGACCATCACCGATTTTATACTTTTTTTTGTATGTACACTTATTAAATACTGTAAGGTAATTTAAGATCTAAATTTCAGGTGGCTTGGATTCATAGAGTCCATGTCCTACTTTAATGGTGATAAACCCCATTCATAGGGATTGGATTCAGTTTCATAATCAAGGAATTAAAACGAAAAAAAAGCTATTTTGGACTTGATGAGTTATACAAATATCTTACTGTACTGGGTTTTTACTGAATATATTTATAGCGACTCTTTGATGCAGGGGTCACATAAAATCATGTTTCTTCCAGAGGTTGGTGACTTAGTAGTACTTTTTTTTCCTTGTTTGCTTTACAAACCCTTTCTTAGATCAATTATTAAAGCATCTCGAGTTTGATTTGAATGCAAGCCCGTGGCAATTTAGTAATTTTGGCGTGAAAAGACATCTGATTTATCCATCCAATCCAACGGAACATATATTTCAGATGGAAGAGCACTTATTGAATCTTGGTTAGACGCCAAGCCAAACTATTTGATTTTGTTTTTATGCAATTTTACGCCAATCTTTTTTTTATACGTAAATATTTTACTTTAGTAATTTTCTATTTTTATAGAATATTGATCCTCCAGATTTACAACCACTTAAAACGTAATAATATACCGATTTTTTAACGTTACTTAATATGTCTACTAAAACAATTGCATAGAATTTGGAATATTGATAGAAGGAAAAAAAACTTAAATATTAGTTATATTACCATGGGTAGACAAAAGTAAAGAGACGAACACAAAAACTTCCTATTTGAATTATTTCTACTGGTATAAGGCAATATATCCCTAATTTTTCTAATTAAATAAATTACTTACTTATAAAGAAGTCCACATAAAGAGAAAATAGTTATGTAGTTATACATGTATAGTTTTACATTCATAAATTTCAATTAAATAAAGTTGCCCTCTCATATGATCATTTATATACGTATACGTATAATCCGGACTAATTAAAACAAATTTTGAAATGTTGATAACTTATTTATTTATCAATATTTTTCAACAATTTTTTGTGAAATGAAAGGCACACATATATAGATATGTATTTTTCAATATAGCCCCCATCAGCGGCGACGACTATCTCGAGGCGGTACCTCAAGCGGCCACAGGCCTTGGCGACGACGCCCTTCTTCATATTGGCGAACTCCTCCACGATGGCGGCCCTGAGGGAGTCGAGAGTGTTGTGAGCATGCTTGTTGGTCTTGTTCTCGACCATGCCCCAGAAGAAATAGTCGAGGGGTTGCAGTCAGGGGAGCTGGGGGCACAAGTCCGGGCTCCAGTGGTAGGGGAGGCTCTCCAACAGCCACGCCTGGGTCTCCTCGACTTGTGGGCGGGAGCCTCTTCTTTTACGAACTGTAGCCCAGGTCCTTGTTGATGGTGTTGGCAAAGGTCTGCTTGGAGCAGCCCATCTCGGCGGCCAAGTTGGCGTAGGACTTGTTGCCGTCCTAGTTGACCTTCCTCTTTACCTCGGCGACAAACTCGTCGGTCCTGGTGGCCCCCAGGGACCGAGAACGCTTTTTTCGATGAGCATGATTCTTTTTGAAAGAGTTCCAAGCCTTCCACTGGTCGTAGACGGTCGACTTGGGGTAGTTGAAGAACTCTATCACCTCCTTTGGATTCCTCCCGGCACGGAAGGAAGTGAACATGGCATGCCTTTCTCCTCTTCCATGAGAAATGTTGACGGATTTTCATTTTTTTTTTTGGCAGATAGATAAGATGCCAGCTTAGTAACGTACTTATGTGCGTTGCATATCTCAAAAACAAAGACGACATAACCGATCAAAGTAAGTCCGGATTATACGTGTACTCCATGTATATATATATATATTATATATATATATATATATATATACATACGTATATATATATATATATATTATTGCTAAAAGCATGTCTTTAAATAATTTTCAATGCTGGGAGCAGTTTTGTTGATTATGTAACAATTTCCTACTCAATAATTTCATTTTATGTTCAATAAAAAATAAAAATGATAAAATCAGTCTATTCATCACCAACTGAATTATTCCCCAGGTTCTTTTTTTAGCCGTAGTCAATACATGCGTGGATGCAAAAACAGGGCATCTCCTCCTTTCAAACCTTTAACAAAACAAAGACATAAATGTTCATTGAGTGTTTAAACTATCCTTCAAAACCTGGTCATTGACACAAGAAAAAAATGATTGAAATACAGGCTGGGCATACAAGATCAAAATGCAACACGTAGATTTATATTTTGTCATTGTAACCACTAAGACATGATGGAACATCAATAGGCTAAATTACTTTCACTTCTATATGTCTTACGCAACAACTTTTATGTTGAAGTGGTTTCTTTACCATTATTGATATCTAAAATAATGATTAAATAAGCCATTTTCAAAGAAAGGTCTCATGTGATAACTTCGATTAATTCATCCTTTATTCCTATTATGACATTGGACAACCATTCATTGTGTTTTGAAAGCTTCTTTATATAGGTAGTTAGTTATAATTAAACAGTTCATAAACGAATTATAAGTTTGGCTACAGGCCAACAAATATTTTGATGTTGTTACATGCAAATATGGTCATCATCCTTTTTCTTTCACACCCAAAGTTACATCAAAATGGCCCAACCCATTATAGGAGCAAATTCTACAGCTACTCACCTCAAAAAACGAGTATACCTAGGTGTATATAGTTATAATGTATTATCCTTACCTAATCCTGGTCATTCAACTTTTGACTGGGAAAAAATTGTAACCTGCTACCTTATCCCACTCCTTCACATCCATAGCGACTGTAATGGATTGAATATAGTGGATCCTTTAGATCTTGTTATGAAAATAGGGATCTATTTATAAACTTAAATATTTGTTAATAAGCAAATGCAATAAATATTTCCTCCTACGGCAGCGGGATAAACTTCATTTTATCTCAAGATTCCATGGCATCACTAAGTTACTAAGCTGTACTCTTGGACTTTTATACGTATTCCTTGGTTGTGGTTTTTTGTTGTTCACTCCTGTTTAATTTTACTTTGAGAGGCATCGTGTGAAGATGGCTTCAATGTCTATATTTTCAAACATGATACTTGACTGAACTCTATCGAAATTTTAATACCACCTTTAGCTTTAATGTTGATTGAATATCTTCTGATTATATCATGATTTGGTTTATTTATTTTTCTATCTTGTGCTCTTGTTGATTTAGCGAGATGGACTAACAACAATGTTTTGTAAATGACCGCGTAGCCTAACATCAATTAGATATGACCATCTCTTTATGAAGGCAGTTCTTTACACAATAATGCTAAAAATAATCTATGGAATTTGTAATCATCAGGTCTATATCTCAAGGAGCGTCAAGGACAACAAGACCTTTGTACACTTTACCTAGGAACACTGTTATAACAAGTCGCATAAACCTAATTCATTTGGCAGTTATTTATAGACCAGGCAAATGTCGATACAAGTTCAAATATAATTGAGTATCAATTACCAGATGTAATGGGGAAAAACACTGATTTTCAAGGGTCATCTTCGTTTACGTATATTTACTTACTTGTCTGAAAGTAACACTAAAATAAAACATGCATCATAGTGGCGACCACGTAGTTCTGTCCGTCCACTATATGACTACCTTAAGTGGTTATTTTGTTCTAAAGGCGGCGCCTTAATGCAGAACACTCGCTGAGATGAAGGTCCGGTCCTTCTGTTTCACCTTGATTGATGGAGCTCTTTAAGAATTTGGGGTATTATATTTGACAGATTTCGTAACACGCTCACATGCTAAGGTTCAAGTGGTGTATATCTGGGGAATAAGGAGGCCACGCCTTTTTGTTCTAGAATGAAACGTTTTCCGGTTGAAATACCACATGACAGCGTCTTCAATCATTCCATTGATCGGAAGCCGAACTGCTGGGGATGAAGGAGATCGTTGTAGCAACCTTCAGTCTTTCGTTCAGACAACAAGTGTATATTTTCTATTCAACTTCCAAGAAAGTTATGGGTCGCCAGTTTTTTTAATTCTTTTTGTCTTTTCCTCGTTTAGAAATAAAACATCCCTTCCACATTTGTATCTTCTTGGGGGGCTGTTAACAAAAATGATAACTTATAAAACTCAGCTGTCAGCCCTGAAGGGCTCGATGTTCTATCCTTGGGGAGTTTTTTCATAATCTAAGCCCGTATTTATTCTTTGAAAAGGTTTTGTAAGGGTGTTTCTTTCCTTTTAAACCTTGAGGATATATCGGCTTTTTGTGTTCTCTTGTCGAAGTTGAGTAGAGGTCTTGGAAATAGTTGTGGATCTATTTTGCTGTTTCGCTTTGTGAGCTTGAAGTCCCTCCATTTATATTTAATATATCTTTGCATCTTGCTCTATTGGTCTTCTCTAAGGACTGCAATAGGTTGAGATTTTTCAATTTGATGTTGTGATTTAGGCAACGTGCTCTAATTCTGGCACTCTCATTTTCGTACTCTATGAGTTCCTCGAGTTCTTAAAGTGCACATGCGTCTTCTGATGTTTCTAACAGTTTAATAACTTTGTTTTTTCAAAAAATCTTCTTACATATTCTTCAATTCCAACCGATTTCAAGTCTCTTCGTGCGGAGGAGTAGAAGCGATCCAACGCCTCTCGAACATTTTGTCCTGTTCCGATATCCCGCTCAATACCTTCAACTCCCGATCTTTGGGCCTCTATGACGTCAGTTCGTTCAAGAAGTCTCTAATTCAGCTTCCACCCTTTTGCACGGTTTCGTGTTTTCGGTTTTGAGTGAGGGTGCATTCTAGGAAAAAATGATCGAGTTCGAGGCTAATCTTCGAAATTTAACATTATTTTTCATTAATGGATTTGATAAATAAATATATATATATATATATATGTTGGTGTTATATATATATAGGTATATGTATATACAAGCTCGGCTGATAAGTCCCGAGACTAACACACAGTGGATTTGTTTTCATATGACTGTCAGCTAGTACCAACCTTCAAAACATACATGCATAAATATATCAGCTGTCTGACAACTAATTTGTGAGATATTGCGTTTTAAGTTAAGCTATTTTGTTATTGTGAAAAAATGGAAAAAAATGTTAATAAAACATTATTTTTTGATGGGAAAAATACTGTCGAACCTAAAACTTGGCTTGAAGAATGTTATCCGGACTCTGCTCCATCGAAAGCACCATATGTCGATGGTTTGCTGAATTCAAACGTGGTCGTGTGAGCACGAATGATTATAAACGCAGTGACGCCAAAAGAGGGGGTTACACCAGAAAACATAAAAATAATCCACAAAATGATTTTAAATGACCGTAAAGTGAAGTTGATCCAGATAGCTGAGACTCTGAAGATATCGAAAGAGCGCGTTGGACATATTGTACATGAATATTTGGACATGCAAAAGCTCTGTGCAAAGTGGATGCCGCGAGAGCTCACAATCGACCAAAAACAACAACGAATTGATGATTTTGTGGAGTTTGAAGCTGTTCTATCGTAATCAATCCGAATTTTTGCGTCGATATGTGACAATGATGAAACATGGCTCCATCACTTCACTCCCGAGTCCAATCGACAGTCAGCTGAGTGGACTGCATATGATGAACCGAATCCAGTCAGCTGGGAAGGCTATGGCGTCTGTATTTTGGGATGCACACGGTATAATATTCATGACTATCTTGAAAAAGGGAAACAATCAACAGCGATTATCATATAGCCTTGTTGGAGCGTTTGAAGGATGAATTGTTGAAAACGGCCCCATTTGAAGAAGAAAAAAGTGCACCGTGTCACAAGTCAATGAAAACAATGGCTAAATAAATAAAATTGGGCTACGAATTGCTTCCCCATCCACTGTACTCTCCAGATCTGGCCCCCAGCGACTATTTCCTGTTTGCAGACCTGAAGAGAATGCTCGCTGGCAAGAAATTTAAGGACAATGATGGAGTAATCGCCGAGACAGAAGCCTATTTTTTGGATAAAGAAAGATTTCTATAAAAGTGGATCGAAAATTGAAAGATCGCTATAATCGCTGTATCGCCCTCGAAGGCAACTATGTTGAATAATAAATCGAATTTTGTCAAGAAAATGTTTTCTTCTTATTTGGTCTCGGGACTTATCAGCCGACCTCATATATATATATATATATATATATATGTTTCTATATTTGTATATACTTTGTTTCTTTTGTCGTCAAGACCCCAAAGCTTCAATGCGCGTTCTGGACATGGGAGGAACGGCTGCGGCCTGATCGGATGCCTTGACGAGCCTTCGTCAAAATGGTTCCGTGAGGCTGCAGATCTGATCAAACCAAATGGCGAGTCTGTCCGAGCGTAAGGCAAGGGCTAATTCGGGTCATTATCGAGGATGTCCTTTTTTGTCCGGATAGCTTTCTTCTACCCGAGGACAAACTAGTCGAACGAATGATCGATCAGAACAATTTAAAAGGGGAGTGTAAAGTATTTTCTGTTCAAATACTTTCGAGATCCGAGGGGATGGCTCCCAAGTCAATGGGAAGTATTTTGTCTTGGGTATTGATAATGATTTTTCAAATACAATAAAAAAATTACCGGAGCAAAAAGTTTCTATCGGATTCTCTCAGATATGTATAAATCTTATAGGTAAAAGTGATGCCAAATTCACCTCCGAGGAAAAAAAGAGGCCTGAGTTGAAGCAGACATGCAAGACTACAAAACTATTTTCATCCAAACCAGTGCACATTCCAAGCCGTGAGGAGTTTTTTGTTGACACAGAACCAAAGGAAGAGGGCCCGGAAAAGGATGAAGTCGCAGGGAGTACCTCTACAATATTTCCCGAATGGACTCTCATTCGAAACTACGGAAGGCCACGATGGTGAAAACCAACGTCAAGACTTTTGCCCCAAGCTCTGCAGCAAATTCGAGTCTACTCACTGAATTGACAAAAAAATCTGTAAAACCAGACGAAATTTTGTCTGGTAAGGAGTTCCGGGCCGCAGCCTTTGCTAAAAGACAGTTAGCTAACTTTTCCAAGACCGCAGGGGAAGCTACAATGTTTGAGAATCGGAGTTTCTCCTAATTCTTCAACCAGAGGTGCCTCCGTGGGGATCGAACCTGCGGTCTGTGTGAACAGGGACAGCATTGGCTCTTTGATTAAAAAGTCATCGACTTTTATTAAGTCTTTTTTCAAAATACAAAATCAGACTAGGGTTTTAATGCTGAATAAAACTATTCAAGCTTTTCCCTATTATATGAATAAATTCAAATAATATTATTATCATTATGTCTACTCGATTTTCCAATTGAATGCTCATAAATGTAGAATGTCTATTGAAGCTATAAGCAAAGAGCTCAGTGGTTTGTCTAGTTTCTGTTTTCTTATGCAGGAACCTCATACTTATAAAGGCAAAGTGTAGGCCTAGCAGGCCATCAGGTACTACACGGTGGTAGCTCACCAAGAACATCGATTGTGGCGTCCAAAAACTTAAACTTATGGTTTATGAATGCCTTTAGCTGTCATGACGTAACTTCTGCTATCATGACAAATGGACATTCCATAACTGTTATTTGTTCCTTTACCTGGATATCAATAAAGATTTGCCAGATTATTTTATGTCAGACCTGGCAAGGAGGCGTCTCTATAGAGAATGGGCCTCCCGATGGACACAGGAAACTATGGTTAAACAAAGCCACACCCAATGCATCGAGACGATTGATTAATCTTAATCGTGAATATCTATGTATTCAAATACAGATAATAACTGGTCATAACTTTCTTAGATATCATCAGTCATTGTCGAACAAATACTCACTCGAGAGTGTCGTTTTTGCCAGTCTTATCACATGACTTTGGAGACGTCTTATCACATGTGGCTGAGTGTGATTTCTTTTGTCTTTAGAGAATGATGGCTCAAAAATGCTTTAACCAACATCCTCCAGAGCTAAAGCTGATACCAGCAATTCTTACTACCTGTTTGGCTTCCCGAGGTAGAATGAGTAAACAACATGGTGAAAGTGCTTGTTTGTTCTAGGGAATGGGCTAAGTTCGTTAATTATATACCGCCTTGGACTCAAGACTCGACTTCAAATCGTACTCTTGGATCCTACCCTCAAACAAACAATAAAAAATACATCGTGAGAGAGAGGGAGAGAATTTAAGATATATTAAATGGACTTAAATAATCCATTTTCTACAAGTATTTTGTTGCTCAAGCCAATAAATACTAAAACAACAAGGAAAAGAAGGCTCGTGAGGAAATACGATGAGGGATCTAAAAAGGAAAAAGGAGAATACGCGTACATTCTCCCCTTCCTTATTTATTTCATAACAAATTATGATTTTGAGAACGAAATATATTTTTTTTACTATTTACAAATTTTATGGGCATATATTAAATAAACATAGATACATTTAAGACATTCTGCAAAATTATAATAACATACATACATTTTGTTTATTCTCCTTTAAGTTTTTCAATCTCTTAGAATTATTTGTCATATTTTGACTGCTTGTTTTTCTTTTGTTTTTCAGAATTTGATCATTGATTTCCGAAACATAATTTTTGGACATACAATAAAAAAATTTAGCAGCGATTTGTGGAATAAATTTTTCAAAGGAATGGTCTCCTTCGCATTCTGCTAAAATAATTTCCAAAGCGTAAGAATCATTTTCCAAAAGTTTAATAAACGAAAGAACAAAAATATTTTTTGAAGAAGGAGAAGAAATCAACTCTTTCGAAGATACTTTTTGAATTTTGAATTTCTGAAAAAAATGCATAAACAAAGGAACACGTTAAAAAAAGAACATTAGAAGGACGAGTTAGCCCACCTCGATTAATTTGATCTAAAAGTTTACTTTCATCATCAATATTTTCTAAGGAGAATAATTTTACATCGAATTTTTTATTTAAAGCTGTCAATAACTTGTGGCAAGAATGACAGGCTATAGTTTTACATAAGGAATGCGCGATATAATCAGAACAAAAGTAAACTATATATACGTCATTAATATATTTAAATGAATCTTTAAAAGTAAAATGTTTTAAATTGGAAAATATATTTAAAGAAGAATACTTAATCTTTTCATTTGTTGAATTTATATCCTCAGAAAAATGATATTCCAGATATTTCAGTGAAATTTTGCCTAAACTTATGATATTCTTCATTCGAAGGCATTTTTTCTGAATCCCAATATTTTGTACAATATGTTTCGTCAAAAATTATGCAAATATTTGTATCCCTATTTTGACTTAGAGCCTTGAAGCGAGCCTTTAGGTAAGTTATTGTAGAGTCAGCCAATCCAATTTCTAAATTCAAAGATGAAGAAAGTTCCGTAAGGCGACGTATTGTAGGTAATGTGAGAACTTCTTTACGTAGATCTCTATAAAGACTCGTTGAGAAACCTTTCCAGGACATAGATAAGGCGTACAAGGCAGGACTGTATCTCCGTTGTTGTGAACATTTAAACAACAAGGATAATTGTTCAATCAAAAAGTTTAATTTCTTCTCTTTTGCTTCGTCCAAATGGGGCAAGATATTTGTCAAATGATTTAAAGCTGTGTTTAATTCATTTTCCAAGCTAAATAGTTGATTGGTGGAAGAGTTTGATGTCAATGAATTTAAGAAGGCCAAAATATTAAGAAGGGTGTCACATTTTGTAATATGATTGTTCTTGGTGATATGTTCGAGATGATTAAAAGATAGATCTCTATCTTTCACCCTGAAAAATACAACATAGCAGGGAATAAAGTCATCTAGTTGTATGAATCAGTATTAATAAGAAAATACTGAGGAATAGTCAAGTTTTGATATGTGAAAAACAATATATAAATAAAGAAGGTTAAGGAATGAAGTTTGGCTTACCGTATATGGATTGTCATTTCTTCATTAATCTTTAGACTGAAGTCTATTGACGGTCCTCCATGACTAAAGTTCATCTTGAAGAACACCAGCTCTTTATCTTTTTCATCATAATGTTCTTGAACGCCGCTCGGAAGGCAAGTCCTATCCATTTTAGTTTGAAGCTCTTCGAGTTTAAAAATGAGTTGGCCTCTTCAAAAGCCTTAATCTTTTTTTAAATTCGCTCGTTTTCATTAAGGAGTCGTGAGGAGGAGGTTGAGGTGGAGGAACGCTTTGGAGGAGGCTTTTTTGAATAGTAGTGAGGAAGATTTGGAAAATTGGAAGGGACGGCATTTTTTTTAATATCTTAAGACAAAGAGTTTTTCCAGATCTGTCTGAACGTGATGGATTAGAGTCAGTAGACTCTGGCTTATAATCGGAGGGCATGAAATGTACGTCACACAACGCAGAATGTCTTGAAGGTATCTAATTTTTTCGCGGAAAAGCCTTTGTCCAGAGTTGGCGTAGGGACTCATCCTTGGGGAACATATGAAACCGTCTCTTTTTCCCCTCATTGCCCTTTGGTTTGTAGCCACTCTTGCAACCCGGAGCAACACAAACCTCCCCATTGTCGTCTAGTTTGAAGATAAATAGGTAGTTCTAAAACGATTCCTCTACACACTTCCACTACTTCATTCACGCGGCAAATAAATAAATTAGTCGATCCCACTTTGTATTTGTGTTTTGAAAGGTTGCGCAACTTTACCATTCCTGATTGTTTTAGTATTCATTGCTCAAGCTATTAACCTAAAGATCTCTTAGTCGAGACACAACTGTTATATTCACAAATGAAATGCTCCATTTGATTATTGTGTCCAAAATAATTCATGATAAATTGGCCCATCCAATTCAAAACATGTAACACAAAACACAATTTATATCTCCCAACATATGAAAACATAATCTTGAAACCTGACTTCAATTGCAGTATAAAATTTGTTTATTTTTTATTTTGTCTGCTTAATGCTTGTTCATTTAAATTATTTGATTTAAAAAACGTTTCAGTCTGTAATATAATTTCAAGAAGTATATGACTTTGATCGATAGTAGCTGTCTCATTCCAATATTACCTCAATTCACAGATTATTATCAAAGACTCACAACAATGGACACAAATTCCATGAATCCATAAAGATGAGTCATAAATTTTCTTCCATTTTAAAGGTAAATAGACTTATTAAAACAAATCAGAAATATAAATATTTCTAGGACTAACTTTCTTTTGTTGTGTTCTATTGTTCAGACATTCTTTTATTTTCTATTTTTTCTTTAAGCTTTTGCATGATGTTAGGAAAAAGCTAAAGCATATCTTTGGACTAAGTCGGTGTCTCTATTTTTTATTTTAAATATTTAACTTTTATTTTAAATATTTAACTTTTATTTTAGATATTTAACTTTTATTTTAAATCAACTTTAACTATATTATCATAACGACGCACACTTACCATAAAGGATAGTAACAGAGAAGTCTTGTATTACTTGTGAATACTACAAATAAAAATTATGATTTGAAATAAAATCATTAAAAAATTATAAATATGGTTTAACTCATTAACTTTGTCACTTAGTTTTTATTGAAAACTTGTTGCATACAAAATTACACTTAATGAATATGCATCATCCCATTAAATAATAATAATATAACAACAACAACAACGAGACTTCACGAAATGAAACTACTTGATGTCAAGTGCAATAAAAATGCGTTCAATAAATCAACTTCTTCTCCATTTTCAAGGGCAAGGGAAAAAGCGCTTGTTGGGATTACATATTACAAATACTTTCGTTGATGACATTAGAAGACAGGAGGCTGTTGTAGAGTAATGAATGCACATTCTTCATAAACATTAAATTCTGAAGTTGCTTTCAATACATTGTGTGTAAAGATAAAGGCAGGGGATTCGTCATGATCAAGCATTAAAATGATTTAAAGTTTAATATTGCAAATAATATATATTATATACTATATATATATATTCGTGAAGCTCAAGCGTTAAAATGATTTAAACTTCAATATAGTAAATATATATATATATATCAGGCTTGTGAACGGAACGCAAAATTGAACGGCGTTCAGCTGAACGCACGTTCAATGACGGAACGCAATTTTTTGAACGCTGAACATTGAACGCAAAAAAAAAGAGTTTTGCGTTCAGCGTTCAATTTTTCCAAACATTTCTTGGACTTTTTTCGGAAAAACGTCATCACTTTTTTGGAAATTCTTTAAAAAAAGGTCCTCCTACGCATTACTTGTTTGGAAATTATTTTCTAAAAAAAACATCCTCACTACGCATTACTTTTTTGAAATTATTTTCTAAAAAAAAAACGACATCACTACGCATTACTTTTTTGAAATTGTGTCCAAGCAGAAGTCGAAAAGAGAAACGTTGTCCGTTCTCCTCCGCGCTGGAGTTCAACCGAAGAAGGCTGCTGAGGACCATTGGAGTGACCGAGCGCACGCCTACAACGTAAAGAAGGCCCATCAAAACAAGTCAGGGCACTTCCGTGCAGCAGGAAGTTGTGGCCACAACAAAAAAAAAGAGATTCGACCTCCTGGACGACATCAGACCCGAATTGAGAAATGATCCAACAACCTCAATGAGGAGCATGGCCAGGGACTTAATGTCCACCACAAGAGGGACATCTAGATCGCCGTCCATGGCGATCTTGGCATGAAATCTTTTGCACCGGACCCCAAAACAATCTCCTCACCGTCAAAATGAGGCAAGACGATTTCGAACGATGCAAAAAAAGTCCTCCAATACCAAAGTCATCTGGCGGCAAAGTGAAAATTT